>JBBJLR010000133.1:28702613-28713745 GCA_037577145.1 Brachypetersius gabonensis | reverse complement strand
CAAGTTCTTCCACACTGAACTCCTCCAGCAGGTCTTTATGGAGCTCGCTCTGTGCTCTGGGACACAGTCCTGCTGGACTAGAAAAGGTTCTTCCCCAAACTGTGTCCACAGAGTTGGAAGCATGATGTTGTCAAAAATGTCTTGTTTTGCTGAAACATTAAGATTAACATTCAGTGGCAGTGGCCTCGAACAAACCCAGAAAAACAGGTGTATCCCAATACTTTTGTCCATATAGTGTATATAATTAAACAGAAATGTTTTATTGAGTTGCTTCTCGTTAATGTAGTCTATTGCCAGTGTTTGCAATTCTTTAAGAATAGGAAACTGGGCATTCCTGCTAGATTAACTTTATTTTTTATTTTTAAAAAATATGACTGCAGTGCATTGTGCTGGACTGGCATGGCCCACTTTTGAGGTTTGCCGCTCCCCGGCGTGGGAAAGAGCAGAGCTAGGTAGGCAGGTAGAGCTGCTGTGTTGTTTTTGAGTCCCTGTGAGAGCAATGACACCACACACACTGCTCACTTCTCCCTCTTGATGTGCGGTGCACTGCTGCGCTGCCACAGTATGCGTACACACAATCCATCCACACAGCTCTACCCAGCACCGAGTGGAAAAGAAAACCCTGTGAACCCTAAAAAAGAATCGCACACACACACACACACACAGGCGCGTACTGTTGAGCACACTGTACATACTGTCGGCGTAGCCGTTTCTCTGCCACAGGCACATATCCAGTGCGGCCTGAGCTAGTTGTTCTGGGTACGGTTTGATCCACACAGGGATACTTCAGCACCGATATCAGCCGCCGGAGCCAGGAGGCTGCGGCTTTCTCCAGCTTCTCGTTAAACACAGCCTCCACTGTGCTCTGATGGCTAGTCCAGAAGAATAATCAGGTGCTAGAGGCGTAGTGGCTTGGCTCGGGCTCACCTGGCCTTGTTTGGGAGCACCTTGTGTCAGTGTAATCGCATTGGAAACTCACCCAACACTTTGGTAATGCATCACAGGAGATTTCTGCTCTCTCCACGCTGCACACTCCTCCTCTCCCAGCCTCTCCTGCTTTGTTTTATGCAGGCTTAGTGCAGATCCGGGGCCCAGAGGAGCTCTAGGTAGTGCTTTCCTGGAAACCAAACATGAGGTGTCCCAAGCCCCCGTTTGTTACTCATCAATTACCTCCCTGTGTTCGACGTCTGGCTTGCGCCGCTGTAGAGGCGAGAGGGAAGAGGGCTTTTTTCAGGGCTGCTGTATCGCGTCTGTGCAAAAGCATATTTGCCTAGTTACAGCCACATCTGCTCCACATGCAGAAGAAGGGGAGGCGTGTCAGATTTTTTTTTTTGATCAAGTCAAGACCGTGATTGGTAACCAATCCAGCCATGATGCTGCCAGGACAGAATCCAGACGTCGCAGCCACGTAAACAGGAAAACACTCGCACCAGGCCCACACTGTGCTCCTCACTGAAGCTGAACGGGGACAAAATCTGTGGCCTGTTTGACACGACTGAGCTCATAAGCGAAACTGTCCCCTCCATCTGCAAAAATGTTTATTTTGCTTTCGGGTGTTGCGTTATGTCATCCTCGCTCTTTTTCATGCCTCAGCACATGGAAAGGGGGACAGTAATGAGAAAAATCCCATGGCTGGAGTAAAAACCATGTTGCTGTCTGTTTGCAACAGAGTAGATATCAATCCGTTCTCAACAGCTGTGATTTGTATTCCATTTGTTTTAGTTCTTTACACTTTTCAGAATGTGAGTTACAGTCACTTTTTCAATACTTATGTACCTGCTGGTGCTTCCAACACAGGAAAAATTGACATTTTTTTTTGTCCATTACAGGCAAACGAAGGACCAGAGCAAGAAAGTGGCCACCCTGAAACACAAGGAGCAAGTGGAGAAGAGCAAGAACGCTCAGCTGATGGAGGAGGCGCGCAAGCGAGAGGATAACATGAATGAAAGCTCTCAGCAGGTCAAGGTAAAGTTATTCAAATAAAGCTCAGTCGACTCTTTCAAATGGATCAAACGGTGAGAAGCATTTAACCAGACCTTGACGAACGTTCATGGACGAATCGTAAACGGCGAGTTTGAATTCCAAAAGACGTTTAGTACGGTCCTTCATCACAGTGAGGGTGCAAAACGGGAGACGATGAGAGACGGCTGCGTCTAAACTGATGACAAGACTACACACACACACACACACACACACACACACACACGTACGTACTTCACTGAGGTCTTAAAAACAAAAGCTCAGTAAAACTCCTACCTCACGTTTGCCAACCTTAAAGAGTTTCATCAAAGTGGATGTTTACCGTCTCGCGCTCCGTCAGTGTGTTTGTCTTTCCCTCGTCTCCTGTCTGGTTCTTTTTTCGGATTTCCCATTTGAGAATAGCTGGTTCTTGGGAAGTAAAGAGGTATCTTACATTTTCTCTTGCGCATCACATTTAGTCGACCATTTGTTTTCCGTTTGGAGTGTAAAGAAAATGACAACTAGATGCATTTCCACAAGACAGATGTTTTCAACCATCTTCTGATTTTCTTCATTCAGTGCTTGGCACTTTACCACTGCACCACTGAGAGGCAGGAATTTCTGGATAAGGACAACAAACAGTGACACAGTGACCTGAGCTTTAGTGTCTTAAAGTCTGTTAATGCTGTGCTTTGATCCGTGTTTTGTCGCTCCATCTTAGCCATAATGCCACAAACTCTTACTCCCACACACATTGTAAAGGCAACTCGACCATTCTCTCTCTCTCTCTCTCTCGCTCTCTCTCTCCCTCTCTCTCTCTCTCTCTCTCTCTCTCTCTCCCCCCCCCCTCTCCCCTCATACATTATAAATGTGATTTGACCACAACATGTGATATTTTAAAAAGATCAATAATCTGCCGTTTGAGTATTAACAGAGATTTTGACTTTATAACTGTCCCAATATTTCAAAAGCTGAAGGAAGAGATGATGTCAAATTCCAGCTGTAAAAAAAATCAATAATTATAAAAATAATAAAAAAAATAAAACATAAGAACTGGATTTTGATTGTGTCGGCAAATTGCAGCTGTTAAACGAATAATAATGATAAAAAGTAATAGTAAAAATACATTTTAAGAAGAACAGTAGTGTGCAAAAAGCTGCAACGCATGCTCTTAGTTCTAAGCTGGCACAGCCCTATTTAATCCTATGCACAGCTGTACTACAGTCGAACCTGTATCAGGTGAGTATGAAGTATTCTGGGTTTTGCTACAGGCTCTGCCTCTGATTTCATTGTTGACGTCAGACACTTGCTGCACAGAAAGTCCCAGCTTTTATGGAGGGACTGGTTTCTCTTTTCCCTAGACCTCTGGACAGCAGAGCCGGAGCGGTCCCTGCTTTGTTGTGGTTTTTGGTGTTTTTTCTGGCTTCTCTGCCACTCTTTATTCACTCTCCCTTTTCACGTTTCCCTTTTCTCTATATCATCCATTCTTTGTTTTGATTCGAGTTCATTTTCTTTATTTTCAGCTCTGGCAGCGCTGTGTTATTGGACTCTGACCTGAGGCGCCGTGTGTTTGTGTGTCAGTTTGTGTGTGATGCGGCCAGAGGAAAAAAAGAAACTCATATGAGCTCTGCCTCCAGGTTCTCTTGTTGGGGTCATGTTGCCGCTGAGGCCACATTGTGGCTTTTTCTACCCCACTCAGAGCGCCCTGATGCTCCTGCACTGTGGGCCTGTTCTAAAGGGGGAAGCTGGAACCCGCCATCGTCTTCTCCAGCCAAGACCAGCAGCCACTACTTTAAGACACCACTCTTTAGTCCAGAGTCTCAATATCATATTAAGCCAGGACTTTTGGAACCAGCCTCTACACGCTGTTGACCTCAGCAGGGTTATTTGGAAGGGGAGCTGATTGCTGTTGATGATTGCATGGTTTCCGAATTGGCTTGTCAGAGCGGTCAGGGAAAATTGAGCAGGGTCACCCCAGAGCACTGTTTAAGGGGGAGGGGGCCACAGACCAAGAACCCTCTTTCCTGTTTCTTGTAGCTCTGAGAAATAGATTCCTCTTATGTTTCAACTAATTGGAGACGCTTCCAGAGGAACCAAGAAGTGGAAGCGGGGAGGATATGGGGGTCAAGCCCTCGAGTAGGGTTATCGTGTTCGGGGCAGCTGCTGTTGACTTTGGAGGAGGTGACGCGGTCAGGGGGTCCGAAGGGGAGAGAGCGCCATTGAGTCTGAGTGTGAAGCTCGATCCAGCTACATCTCTGCTTTATTGGGAATCGGAGGATATTTAAAGCTACCAGGGTGGGCGGTTTGGTGATGGTTCTCCTTTAAATAACTTCTTTAGACCAGTGGTTCCCAACCTGGGGTCCGAGCCCCCCTTAGGGGGGCGCTAGAGATCGTAGGGGGTGCACACAATTTTGTCTGCACTGAGATTACCAAAGTTATATTTGTACACATTAAATTGATAAAATCCCAATGTCTGAGAAACATTAGTGTGTGTGTGTATGAGTATAAAAACCTACAACTGCTGTTTATTTTTGTAATTAATCACTTTATTCTTTTTGTGCGTCTATGCAGGTTGGGGTTGGGGGTGCCTGGCTTGTCTTGGACACAGGCAAAGGGGGGCTTCAAGGAAAAAAAAAGGTTGGGAACCACTACTTTAGACCAACACCATAGGAAAAGGGTGCCTGGTCCTGGAGAATCCAGATCCAAGACATCTGTCTCTAATGTTCAGATGACCCTGAAGGCTTTCATTACCTGGTGTGTTTGAGCTGGGTTAGAGGTGAACTCTACTATGTAGTAGACCTCCATTGCAAAAAAAAAAACATCTGAAAAAATAGAATAAAAACAAAACTACAATCAATCTAAATTATCTGCCAGTACAGTGAGGAAAACATTACTTGTAAAGCCTTCCTACAACAAGAAAAATGTTTCTAAAAACTAGTTATTTGTCTTACATTGTCAAGTCAAGTCAGCTGTTTTTAAACAAACACAAGATTCATTTCTTTTCGAGATTTTGCGGGTTAGATTTAGTTCTCGAAATAGTCCTTTGATGCATGGTTTTTCAAAGACCCCAGAAAATGATACCGGAGTGTGACCGATCTTTTCAAAGTTTAAAGAACCTTGAGCTAATACAAGGGTTCTATAGCAATTCAAATGAACCCCTGGAATCTGAGCCAGGCTATCTTCCAGCGCTGGAGCTGAATCTGGCCAGATCTCCGCTCCAGCAAGTTGAACACTTGGACTTGGGTTTTTGGGAGGTAGCTGAAGCGAGAGCATCTGGAATACTAGAATGGAGGCGCAGTGCTCATCAGAAACATCTTCCTGATTCACTCTCTCCCTTTTCGTTCAGACCTCCGCTGCCATGAAAATGAACCCGGTGTGTTTTTTGGGCAACAGAAATCTTCTTTTCCACCACGAAAGCTCTCAGACATGCGACACACACACGTTTGGAGTGAATCATCAGGTCACCCTCTCTTTTCCCACAGATTAAATATCGGCAGTTCAAAGACGTCAAGACTTTCGCTTGGGAAACAAGATGACTGTATAATGAAGCCCAGTAAATACCAGCTTTACTGCATGGCTGGAGACTGGACCTTTTACTGCATGGTGTCTGTGTGCGCTGGAGTGACAAACATGCCTCGCAGACGGAGGGACTTCATGTAGCTCTTATTAGACCTGCTGCTGAGAGATAAAGAGGACAGTGAGTCCTAAATTGGAATGATGGAAATTTTATGGGGCAGGAAAAATGGTAGTAAAGAGGGTAAGAGGTTTCTGTAACCTGTAGTTTCCTTTCCAGCAGTTCTAATGTGCCCCTTATTTATTTTAAGTAATATTTGTTGGTCTTGGAACAAAAAACCAAAAACTTTAACATAAATTAATGCTACTAATTTGTACTTTTTTTTTTTATTCAACTTTGACATGGTGTAAAAGGCACCTTATAGTTCCAATTAACATAAAGTGAAAGGACAAGAATAAAGAAAATCAAGTTTCTTCTGAGAGCGACAACGTGGCAGCACAAACAATACATAGCAACTCTGTACATTACAATGCAAAATGTGTTTGAACGCCATTAGATGGTTTCTCAAAGCCCAGAGGCTATCCAACCGTAAACCTAGACTAAGAGCGTTTTTTAACATTGCAGGTCCTGTAAAACAGACACAGAGATTTTAATAAACCCACACCAGCATTTTCAGTATCATTCATCTCACCTGCTGGCAGAGCACAGTTCCTGTGTACCTGTGGAAAAGTGCCTCTGGAGATCTACCTGGCTGCAGAATTCAGGTCCAGTCCAGATCTAACACACCGGTTGAAGGTTGGAAATCAAGGTTGGAAGGACGGTGGGTCTCTCCAGGAACACAGTACCTTGTATCCTTAAAGGTTTTTTAAGCTTTCTTGACCATGTGAGAGTAGGGAGCAGCAGGTGGGGGGGCTAAAACTTTCTCACAACGTTTTTATTTACGTTTTTTTTCAAATGGACTCAATAAATTATTTTCTGTTCTACCAAACATGGTGTATGCGTTCAATCAAAACCCGGCCCAGCGTTTTTCATCACCGTGGATTTAACAATTGGAAATAGTTGCTACAAAATGTCAAAACGGTGTGAGAAAGTTTTAGCCCCCCCACCTGCTGCTCCCTGCTGTTAGCTCTCCAAGGGTTAGGGGTTTGTAAATGTGTGTTAATGTATGTAGATCATTATTCATGGCATTGAAACTTTCACATGGTCAAGAAAGCTTAAAAAACCTTTAAGGATACGAGGTAGTGTGTTCCTGGAGAGACCCACCTTCCTTACAACCTTGATTTAGACACATCTGATCCAAAACACTAGTCCAGTTGGTCAGGTGTGTTAGATCTGGACTGGACCTGCATTCTGCAGCCAGGTAGCTCTCCAGAGGCACTTTTCCACAGGTACACAGGAACTGTGCTCTGCCTAAACCGTACTCTGAGGGCACGTTTTCAGCACACGTTGACTTTTCAGTGTGTCTTTTAACCCAGAAACCCAAGTGTTTCTGATGCGTTAGCCGCACAATTCTCTCCACACGGTTTATTGCCGGTCATCGTCCCTAATCTGCATCTATGGTCTCTGTATTGTTTAGCCACGTTTATGATTAATATATAACCCAGCTATGATTTTAGTTATGTCCTGGTTCACCTTCGCATTTCTTACAGCATTAAAGATAAATTTGTCGTAGAAAACTCCCACTGAAATTCATCTTCAGCCTTCGCTTCATCGATTTCCCAGTTGTCAGTTTGCATTTTCATTGTTGTTTTAAGTGCAGACAAAGGGGGGAAAAAAGAAAGTCCATCTATTATCATGAGAACATGTTGACCAATCAGAAAGCGGTGAAGCAGACAGCTTGGCTGCGGCCCACATTTGGTCCTGCCATCGCTTTGTGACAGGTCCCTTTACTTGTAATGGAAGAACATTTTTTTGTCATACGGTGCAATACCTTGTCCTACAGGAAAAGCAGCTCTGATGATGTAGACTATCTAATAGATGCATTTATGCATGTATTTTTACACGCTTGATGTTTCACGGTACCCTGCAGACTCAACATCTCTAACGTTGGAGCCTTTATGGCTCTAGACTGTAGTGCCTCTGCTGCTTTTATGTGAGGAACCTGAAAGATTCTTTGGCGGAAAGGAAAGCGAGGCCCAGTAGGTAAGAGCACCAACACTGGAGTTAATGAAGCTGGAGTGCTCCGGGCAGATCGTGGCTTTATGAGCCTTTTTAAAGACGCAGATATAAAAGAGTTGAACGGAAGCCTTTTATGACTCACTGGGAGACTGCAGCTGCTTTCATGTGAGGAATGGGAGCGAACTCTTCTCCCTCGGGGGAGACCTTTTTCATCCTGAATGTCATTTTCTCTACCTGCCACAAGAGCACGGCCTCGCCACAACATTCGCCATCCATTAGGAGGCTATAGTTAGCTCAGGACAATTATCACAAATGGGCTGTATTTCTCTCTACTGATGCTGTGCAGCGAGGGGTACTTTCCACTGGAACCTTTTGCTTTTGTATAGATTTTTCTCACCACAAGCTTGTGCTCTTATGTGGAATGGGAAAAAGCTTTATTAGACCCTTTAATTGGACGGGATAACCTGCTTTTAGGGGTCAATTTAGCTGTGTGTGTGTGAAGGAACGGCTCCTAACAATGTTTCTAATGAACGAAAGTGAATGGTTTAATAATATTCAGATCAGACCTTGTTCAGCAACCCCAACACTGTTAGTCACATTGTCATCAGTTATCATGACTTTAGACAGCGTAACTGTCATTCCTCTATCAGAACCCAGGACTAATTGGGTTAGGACTTTTTTTTTGTTTTGTTTATTTTATTATTATTTTATTTTTACTGTCGTAGGCCAAAATTTAGCACCCCTGAATTTTGTAAGATATGTTTTTGCAAGTAAAAGTCTGGTACAGAAAACCTACATTCATTTCATAATGCACAGTCACTGATTAGTTGCTATTTAATATAGCATGAAAAAAAAAACATATGTGCTATATAACTTTTGCACAGGCCATATTTGGTGTTGTTTTTTTTTTTTTAGGCCTCGTCCACACGGACGTTAGAAATGAACGTGCTCTGAACGCTATAGGTGTTTTTGTGGCATTTAGTAGCGACACTTGATCGACATCAGCAAGTCGTTTGACTGGCGTTAGTCTGACGGCGTTTAACGCCAGCCTTTTTCTCGCGTTCGTCGGGATTTTGACGTCACGAATGCCAGACGTCCGTGTGAACGAGGCCTTAGCCTCACAAGGGTTTTGGCCCTAAAGGTGAGTTTTAAGACACGTTCTGGGTTCCAGCAGTGGCTCATGTCACGCTATATTATGAACCCATTAGGAACCTCAACACCTGTGGTGAAATCTTCCATCCTGCTTTGGTTATTGTTGAATTTCAGAAGCTTCCTGCTCTGAGATCGGACCAAAGCTGCCTGTTTCGAACTATGCTGCTGTTTTGATTTAAAGTAGCGATAACTCGGGAATTTCAAAACGTCTTTATAAGAAAATTAATCTTTGTAAACAAACGTGTCATTCAGGGTGGTTTGATGTGAAATGCTCTAGATGAACTTACTTCTAGAGAAACCTACAGTGTTTCTCTACAGTGAAACAATTCAAACTCAAAGTATATTAGTTACAGACAAATGTTAACTAAATGGCAAATGTGTTTAATTTTAAGACACCTGCATGGACATTTTCATGAAAATCAGTATCAGAAAACTTTATAGCTCCTAGAAAAAATTGCTGATGATTGCACAGACAAGAACAATAATATAAAGTCAAAATGAAACTCCTTAAAATATTCTGTACTAAATACACTATACTATATACACAAAAATGCTGTGGTCAGGGATAGAGATGAATATAAATACTTTAGATAAATAAATAAATTGCTGCTAAAGTGACTTACTAATTTGGGGCAACTGGTAGCCTAGTGGAAGTTGTGGGTTTGTTTCCCAAGACTGCTAAGCACCACTGAGGTACCCTCCCCTCACACTGCTCCCCGGGTGCTGTGCTCCTGGCTGCCCCCTGCTTCACTTGGTGAATGGCTTAAATGCAGAGAGAGAATTTTGTGCTGTTCACTTCACTTAACATGAATAGGGATTTTGAGTTCAGAACCTGAAAACTCTATTGTACAGCTCATACAGCTGCACAGATACACAGAGAAAAGAACAATAAAAAATAGAAAGTCTAAATAAATCCATTATAACTCATCGGTAGATACTCCAATATGGAATTCACTATGCTGTACACACGTATGCTATATTCATTAAGACTATAGATAAGTAACTTACAGTTAGGTGTACTAGTAACTAATTACTAGTAACACTAGTTGCACTCTATACCAGTCCATTATTGCATGTGATATTGACATAAATGGAAAAGTGCAATAAAGTGTTATATTTTAAAACTGTAATACTGGAAAACTGTAAGAACAAGCAAAGAAAACTGTTGTTCTCAAGTTAAGCAAGATCGCCGATTCCATCTTGGCCTGCTTTGCTTCTGCAAAGTGTTTTGAAATATTCAGAGCCTTTCTTTGACTTTGTTGGAGTGTTCAGAAACCAGAGCACAGTAGTAACCTTGAATGCACAGAGGGTGAGACACAGCTGCGGGCAAAGTCAGCTCGGTAAAGTCATCGGCACTAATGTGGTGGTGAGAGGCACGCTCGGCGCTCGCAGGAAAATGAATTAGAGAGATGGGTAGAGCGAGGAAGCGAGAGAGACAGGCAGAGAGAGAGAGAGAGAGAAGGTTACAGTACGGAAAGGTGGGAAAAGCGGGCAGAGTGTGGTTTAAAAAAAGGGAGGAATGAAGAGCACTTCACACATGAAAGGCTTGATTCTCCCTCTCATCACTTCGCGAGTGTGAGCGGGTCATGCGGGAGGATCCAGACGCCAGACATGTGACTGACACTCCAAAGCTAAAGTCTTCAGACACAAACCAGAGAACTCCAACTCTCTCCGGACTCGGCCGCGCGTCCGCGCCTTCGCCAGCTGCTTTGAGTCTGTGGGTGTGTTTCTGGGTGAAGAATCTGTGTAAGATCTGTTCTCAAAATTGCTAAACAGCTCTGGAGAGGTGGGCTTAAAAAGTTAGCTTAATAGGGCTGAGCACTTTTTGGAAAAACGTCACCCTTTTCATGGTGTATTTTGGAAACGGAGCTCGTCATCAGTCCAACGATTCAAAAGGATGCATTGGTGATGGAATTGAAGGGGAATTCTACAGATTTTTATGTTTCTGCATAAAGAAATTCACTGTGTTTTGATGTGAAATGCTTTAAAACTCAGATTGTTTGCAGTGGAGGTGAATGGAACCAGACGTCTGTGTCGTCGGCTGTGCAAGGTGGACACAACTGCAGGAGATGGCTTAATCGAAAATGAGCTTTAATGAACACAAGCAGGGGAAATCGTATCCGTATCTGACTGTTCTAGATATATTTAGGTTTACTTGCAATGGTGGCCAGTAGAGTTGCTCCACACTCCGTGGGAGCCATGAGAGCTCTCTCACCTAATCACACCTGCAGTGGGGGAGACGCAGAGAGAAGGCAGATAGTCACTGACACACTTTCAAATGGAAACAAGAATATGAATTGAAATGAAAAATGGTAAGTCTAGCTATCATTATTGAATTAAAATGATGTACTGGCTGTTGAAGCTGCTGTAGGTAGCAGGCGGGCATTAG
>JBBJLR010000133.1:28417087-28434085 GCA_037577145.1 Brachypetersius gabonensis | reverse complement strand
TCCTCCAACATCAGTGTCTGACCTCATAAACGCTACAGAATGAATGGAGACAAATTCCCACAGAAACTCCAGAATCTGGTGGAAAGTCTTACAAGAAGAGTGGAAGCTGTTAGAGCTGCAAAGGGGGACCGACTCCATGTTAAAGTCTATGGGTCTGAGGACAATGACATTAAAGTCCCAGTTGGTGTAATGGTCCCAATATGTTTGTCTATATAGTACATGTGATAAAAACATCTAGACATCTGGGCATTCATTGCATCCTTCACAATGTGTTTCTAAAATGCCCTTTTTAAAACATTTTCCAATGACTTTTGCACTCTTTTGCCTGTTACACAGCCTTTTCCTGACATTGTGAAATGTTGTTGCAAAATGTGTGATGCAATATTCAAACTACAACATCAGGGTCTGACCTCATAAATGCTACAGAATGAATGGAGACAAATTCCCACAGAAACTCCAAAGTCTTGTGGAAAGCCTTCCAAGAAGAGTGGACGTTGTTAGTGCTGCAAAGGAGGACTTCACATTAAAGTCTATGGATTTGAAAGCAATGTCATTAAAGTCCCTGATAGTGGAATGGCCAGGAGTCCTAATACTTGTGTCCATATAGTGAATGTGACATGAAGGTTAGACATCACTCAAACTGTGCTGGCACAGACTTTATAGACAAAAGTATTAGGATGCCCGATGCCTTATATGTTTATTGGGACGCCATAAATGATACGATGATCATTACATCCCAAAACTGTGGCGTCTTAAATGATAGGATGACCCTTAGATCCCAAAACTATGGTCATAACAGATCTTGTAACTTTTCCCCTGACCACTGCTGGCACACTCATTAAACTGTATGTAACATGCAGACTAGATATCTAGTGATTCATTGCATCACTCTAAAATGCTTTTTTTTCATTTCCAGTGACTTTTGTGCTGTTCTGCCCTGTTAGATAGGGCTTTCTTGCTATTGTGAAATGTAGTAAAATACACTATATGGATAAATTAACTAGGACCCCCGACACCTTAATTGATTGTTGGGACGCCTTAAATGAAAAAATAATTATTATATGCTGATTTTTCTTGCTATTGTGAAATGTAGTTTCAAAATATGTGACGCAATGTTCGTACTACTAGAACTATTCCACAAGACAACTACAACTCCCATGAGGCACTGTCCTCCGCCGCTCGACTGTGATTGGTTAGGAGGATCTCACGCGAGGGTCGTCAGAGAGTTCGCTGCGACATGAAGAGCTCCAGCTGGTCCGCGGCGAGTCAGTTCAGACGGGAGACGGGATTCACTGTATCTCTGCCCGAAAACCTGCAAAAAGACCCCTTTTACTGCCCACCGAGAAGGTAAACCTGCTTTTCTCATCCGCGCTAAGCCTCACGGACTCGTCTGCCTTTTTGTTTTTGTGTTAGCATAACCTAAAATGCCACAAACAGACAGTTTGTCCTACTTTTCCTTTGACTCACAATAACACAACTGGCCTTTTTAGCTGAATTTGTTAGCTTAGCTGGGTTATTCCTTTATTTTTGTTGTTATCTGGTAAATTATGTTATAAACAGACGCCAAGAGCATGTCTTTAACCCATTTATTGGGTTAAAATGTCACTTTGCTCTCTCTCTTACTTTTAACGGTCCCTCAGGTAATTGTTGCGATGACAACCGTTTTGTTTTTGTATATTTAAGAAGACCGCTACTTAACCACCTCTAAATTGTCTTAACAATTTAAAGAAAGGTCTGAAAAATGTAATGTCGGACCAAAAATGCTATAATTGAGGTATTGTCCGTGCTCCTGTCTGATTAGAGGACAAGCTAAGTTGCTACAGCTAACCAGAGTGTAAACAAACCCACAGTTGATCAGGAGGAATGACAGCTACAGCACATTAGAGTTGTCTCGGAAAGTGTCTTCAGGATTGTTTCGGATCGAAGGTATTCCAGCCTCAGAAAAGGGTCCGCTTGCTAGAAAAACATCCAGGTTCCTTTGTCTTACCTGCCTTTTTTCCTGACTGAAGCAGGAGCTCGTTTAGTGAGCTGTCACACTAGGGTTGTTTTTGACATCTGAGACCAGAAAGACAGTAGTTGTCTTTAGTCCTACCTGTTAAAATAACTAACTGGTGGGGCATGCATGCATAATCAGTGCTAAAAATGCCCAGACTGTTTAGAGAATTGGGTAAGTTTTAGGTGCTGACAAAGGCTTTCAGTTGTCCACACTGCTATATGGACAAAAGTATTGGGACACACCTGTTTTTCAGGTTTTGGGTTAGGCAACCTTACATCCAGTAAATGAAATCCTAATGCTTCAGCAGACCAATACATTTTGGACAACATCATGCTTCTAATTTGTGGACATAGTTTGGAGAAGTATTCCAGCATGACAGTACCCCAAGGTCCATAAAGGCATCCAAGGAGTGGCAGGACTAACATCCACCTGACCTTAGTAACGCTCCAAGGGGCTGCCATCATATTCTCAGAGCAATGTTTCTTCAGCCTTTCCAGAAGAGTAGACTGTTACTGCAAGGGAGACAAACTCAACCCATTTTTATTTTCAGAAGAAATTATATAATAATTAATGAGCTGGTGTCTACAAGCCTTTGGGCATGTGGTGCACCTACTAGGTGACAAGGATTTTATGCAACACAGTGGATTTTCTGTGTCAGGCAAGACTATAACCCTTAAGGTGCAGATAAAACAGCAAGGCAGTGCTCGGAAAGTATACTTTATCACAACAAAATTTTGTGCCTGTGTCAAAGTCATCTGTCATTATCAGGCTGTTAAAAGCTTGTTTGCCCAGAAAGTCAACTCGTACCAACATGTGCAGCCCATGCCATATTTCATTTGTTAACCCTCTACTTTCTTTTCAGATTTTCCCGCTCATGTCAATTTGGCTATCGGCTGCGTATCTGCTGTGTAAATATCAGAGGAAGCTTATCAACTTATAAAACTGATATAACTCAATAAATTAAGGGAGGCATAGCATGTCTGATTGGTCCAGTCACCTCAAGTAATCCTGCTAGATCTGTGGGAGTCATTTGCGTTCAGCCATGTCACCGCTGACCATATAATGAAACATTTCACATTTCTGCTGCCAAGAAACGTGCGCAACTTGTGTCGGCTTTAAGTAGGCATGGTATTTAACAAAGCCACCTGCCCCAAGATAGCTTAAGCATCTTAGATGGGACCCTTGCCATTTTGTGACGTCTTCTCTGGGCGCGTGAGACACAGGTGTGCCTGTAATGTGGATTAACATTCTCCCTCAGAGTCTGGCGTGTTCTCCGACTGTCCTCACTGTGATGTGAGAGTCTAAAGGTTATCCAAGTGAGGGGAACATTGCGTGGCTTTTTTTAAACAAGATGAGCTCACTGAATATGTTGCAATGTCAAATCCCACAAATTGTAAGATAGACATTTTCTTCTTTTTTTTGTTTTTAACTGATTACATTTTGCGCAAATAAACGGTGCTGCTCTGTTTTGACAGTAAATTCTTGTCAAAAGGCTCATTTAGTTTAGTCAAGGGTCAATATAATCAACCTGTACTGAAATGTAAGTACTTCTGGGCAGTCAAGAATGGAAGGAGATGGAGATTGATTTGACGTAGGTGGGCGGAAGGAGGGAGTGAGTGGGGAGTTGATGACAGACACTGGATGGACAGAAATAGTGGGGTCAGGCTGTGAATTCTGTTCTGCCTTACAGCCAAATTGTGCGGTTCTTCAGACTGTAGAACCGCTTGTGAGCTTGGTGTGGGGCAAGCGTTCCTTGGTTCCGTGTGTCATTGCCAAGGAACGCTTGATTGACTCACAGCGCAAAAACTCACATCCCGTAATCCCGTAGGTGGCTTATCTTTGTGAAGGAGATGGGCTCTCCTGCGCCTGCGGTTTGTGGGTTGTTGTGCCGGGGAGCTGTTTGGTGGTCCATGTCATTTAGCTTGCGTCAGTTTCTGATTACCCCCGCAGTTTCCTCAATCCATTATCGGGAACCAGCCATGCAGGTAAAAAGCTCATTTTGACCTTGACTAGCACACGTGTGTCAGAGCGAATGCAGCCTTTGACAAACTGGAAAGACGGTGGCACTTTTGGAGTGGCCTGAAAAACAAGTTAAACCTCATTGTGGCCCCTTTTGTATGTGTTTAGAGTGCTTGTGTAAATGTGCAGTAAAGAGAAATAATCAGACCTCACTGATTATGTCTGTTTCTTTTTACTGTGAATAAACCTTAATGCAAGAGGTGATTTGGTTTCGCCAAAAAAAGGAAGGAAGCCCCACAAACGGCTGAAAACGAGTTTCTGGTTGGAGTGTAGGGTCTTGGCTGTTTGCATCCTTCTTTGTCTCACTCTCTCTTTCCTTCACTGTCTCTCAGATATTTAGTCCTGCTTACCCTGCACCAGGCCTTTTGTTTTCGTCCATTTCCACCACATTTAATTTAGTAAAAGATTTTAAAATGAAACTACTCCCAATTGTGCAGGTAAACTAGTCTGGAATTAGAAAATAAAAAAACTAGTCTAATCCACTTTTTCAGCCAGTCCCAGTTTGAAAAATTTTCAGTGTTCAACATTATAAAAATACAGTTGTTTAAACACAACTTTTTGCTGACTCCCCGTCTAACACAGGAATGTCGGTTATCAGCCATCAAGTACTTTTATTGTTTATTTTGAAGGTTGAGAAATTATCCATGCAGATTATAATAGCGCACATTTCATTTTAATTCACACACGTGTAATATGTAGCATTTAACATGCATACTTTTGTGGAGTCCTGCTGGTGTGGGTTTCCTCTCTTTCAATAATTGATGCAGAAGTGATGTGTGCTGGTGCCCCCTTGTGGAGAATTTTTGGCCTGCAGATACCCGTTTAGCGTTTATATATCAGAATCAGAAAAACGATACAGGAGCAAATTGCGTTTGTTATACGCAGAGACACGAACAATATAAAATAAATTCAGCAACATCTAAATAAATTAAGTAAAAAATCTAAATGAAATACACTATACGATGTACAAAAATACTGGGGTATAAATACTATAGATAGATTTAAAAAAATAAATAAATAATTAAATTGAGTAATAGTGACCGCTCTAATGTAATGCTGTAGCCACAAACATGCTGGTCACATTATGATGATATACTTTCGTGCTATTTGTACAAAACATTATGTTCTCCTGCTATGAAGAGTGTTATGAAGAGCTGGCCCTAGTCTAGTGGGGCAGCTGGTGGCCTGGTGGTTAGGGAGTTGCCCCTGCGACCAGAAGGTTGTGAGTTTGCTCAAGGGTACCTCAGTGTTACCGTCCCCATATACTGCTGCCTGGATTCTGCATCGCTGCCTGTCCACTGCTTCACTTGGTGAGTGTCTTAAATACAGAGATAGAAGTTCACACTGTTCAGAATGTGTGCTTTGCTGTGTTTACATGTGGGCCACTTTACTTTACTTGGAGTTACAGAGGCAGAGAGCACCATAAAACACACATCATAAAAAGGACCTTCACATTTGCATAGACAGAGCAGCCGTTCCACAGCGTCGCAGTACGAGTGGGCTGTAGAGTGGAAAACAGCGAGTCCTGCCAGTGCCACTCCTCTCTTGATAGAAAACAACAGTCCAGTCTTGCGCAATGTCACTGACTTTCCCTGAGAATATGGTAATGTTTCATATTTCACTCTCTTGCAGAGAGGCCTGCTCCTGCACACCCAGCCAGTGTCATTAGCGCCTGGCCTTATGACCATGTGATAACAAAGACAAAGCCCTTTAGTGAGGGCAGGGTCCTCTAAACCCCCCCCCCCCCCCAGCCCCTCTGCCAGTCACATGTCACACAGAGCCAGGACCGACTCCAAGATCCGCTTTTGTTTGGTTTCACCCATTCTCTGCTTTGTTTTGTTTTCTCTGTCTCTCTTTTTTTTTGCGACAGAAAAGTCAGATGTTTGGCCTAATATTTATGCAACCAGTCGGGACGTCGTCCGCTTGCACCAGTGACGCCCCATCACATATTTTTGGCCCTTTGGGAGTTGCTGAACACAATGGCATGTTTGTTGCACTTTGCTAAAATCCCCCTCAAGCTTTTGTGCACTGCGCTAAAATAGCTGTGATTCCTTTATTCACCGTGAACGGATGTCAGAGACACCACAAATAATACAGCGTGCCAAATTAGGCTATAAGTGCAGTTGAAATACTTTCCTCTCGAGCTCCCCTAATGCTTTGAGAGTTCATTTCAAGAAAGCGATTTGCAGAAATTCACATAATGGCTTGATTTAGTCACATGCATTAGGCCTACCTAAGATGTACTGAAAAAGCCGTCCAAATCTTTTTCATGTGCTTGGACTATAAATTGAATTGGCTGCCAAATATTCAAAGCCCAGTGTGATCCAATGAATCTTTGCCCCCCAGGAGATGAGTGGAAATGAGTAGATTTTTCAAGATTTTTCAATTATACTAAAAGGCTTTTGTATCAGATTGGCATTATGGAAATTCTCTACGAGGAAATTTACTTTCATTAAAGCTAAAGTGGGGCTTCTTATCCTGATGGTGGCTGGCGCAAGTCCCTCATGGAGACAGTAACTTGGACTTGTTATGGATGACTGACTGTCAACTTTTCAACTTTGAAATCTTGACCACAGACAGAATGAGGAAATTATTATTTTTTGTTTCCTTTTTAGATCATAAAAATAATTATCTTTAGAATTACAGACACTAATTGACCCATAACTGTCAAATCAATTTATAATTGAGTAATTATTGATTATTAAAGTGATTATTTTTAGCGTATTTGAGAATTCCAGAAAATTCTTTAAAATTTGACATTCTTGAATTGACCTAATAACGGCTATACGTCTATATTCTTTCCAACCAGGCAATTGTTTCCAACAATTTTGACAATTAATTGTTGGGGGGTTTTTTTGCGGGGTGGGGGCCTTGGAGGTGGGGGGTTGTTTCCAACTTTGACCCTAAGAGTTCTTGAACACGCTTTATAGTTCTAAAAGATGAGTGCTGGGTCTTTAATATGAAATCACTGTCACATGTTGAAATCGCTAATACTGTGGGTCACTAATATCGACTGCTAATGCATCTGTCATGCCTTTCTTTAAAGCACTGGATTTTATATGGTCCTCCTTCTGCCTTGTACATACACAGGAATCAGTGAAGTAGGTCAAATTAATGTTGAGTGTACAAACATTGGCTTTAGCATTAGAACGGTCATATAACGCACTGTGTGCGCATTAGTATAGTTTTTCCCTTAGTGAAACTAAGAAGGTGAATTCCACTCATTTAAAATTAAACACTCGTTTAAACACTGTGAACAAAGTCATTCAGAATCGTTTAGTTTGAAATGCTACATTTTAGTGACGCTGAGCTTTCGCAGTGGTGGGTAATGGAACCAGACGTCTGTCTGTTTTAATGTCTGTAAATTATTTGTGAAATGCGCTAATCCAGTGCTTGAGACATAGTTTTACAAGAGTTTTGAGAAGATTTTAAAGTCAGTCATGGCTGAATAGTACATGCAAGGGGTTGCAGCTCAAAATTATCCTCAAAGAAAACTTGTTTTTCCACCCAGATTTACCATTATTGCATATAAACACAGAAAACACATGTAGCTTCATTGGTTTTTGTTTTTCTTTTTTTTTTTTTTTTGGAAAGTAAGTTAAACAGCTATATTTATTGTATCACCTCTGGTTCCATTTGCTACTACTGTAAAGAAAAGTGTAGAAACATAGATGTTTCTACTGTGAACCATTTTACGTCAGACCACATCGGGATGTTTACACCTCAACCCCTGAATTATACAGAACTGGGTGAAATGCCCTTTTATAGTTGTTACATTTTCTAGCCAAAGTTGATTGTATGTTTAAATATTTATTGTAAGTCTTATATATTTTATTACTTGGTCTGCAGTATTTATATCCACCTCTCTTACTGACCAACACCTGTTAGTGTATATAGTGTAGTGTATTTATTAGTGTGTGTTGAAAGAATTTCTGGGGAGTTTGATTTTGACTATATATGACCTTGTTCTTGTCTGTGTGTGGGCAGTCGTAGCATAAGCAGTTTCTGTTGTAATTTTGATTTAAAATAAGTTTAGCTTGGCTGCAATTCCATGTGCACAATTATTGTTGGCCTGTTTTTAGATAAAAAGGATACGAACAGTCCGCTAAGAGCACATCTGCCCAAAAGTAAGGGCTGATGTGCATCAGTGTAGATTATATGTCTGTATTTGTGTGTTCTGTCCGTCTACTAATAGCTTTATTTCCATCCGTTTCCTCTCAGCTTATAACCAAAGACTCCGAACAGCAAAAAGGGCACATCATCACCTTTTCAGTCACGTGCACCTGCTCCACATTTTTTACCTTCTAATCGCTAAGAAAGGTCGGGTTGTTTCCACATGGGTGGATCAGGGCCTTTTTGGTGAGTGGAGAGGAAGGAGCTGTTTGCTCTTGTTACGGTTCAGAGGAACCATCCCTCAGCCCGGCCATAAGGTTCCTGAACTGCTGGGCAACCGTGCGCTCCCCGCTGAGCTCTGTGCTCTGGGATCTGGAATCTGGAATCTGGGATGTTTCTCAGCTTTTCTGCAGCCGTCTCCAAACCCCCTCCCCTCCGCTTGCATACAGATGGAACGATGCACATATTCATGTTCAGAACAGGGATTTAAAAAATATACAGTGTGCGGTTGACTGGCATAAAAACACCATGCACTTTACCTGAAACAGTTTACACCACGGTTTTTTTTAATAATGGAGTTAGTAGCAGATAAGCGTTAAATGGTTCTAATGATATCCCGATGGGTTAAGATTCTAAATGTACAATACAGTCTGAATTAAGCTTCAAAATAAAGTTTTTTTGATGTTAAAAAGAGCTGTAGGTTGTTTCGTAGTACACAAGACTGTTTTGTAGCCAAAATAATAAAATGATAAAGAAATGTCTATTTTGAATGCCTCGTATTCAAAAAGTGATGACCCGTTAAATTTTATTTTTAAAGAAATGACTATTAATAGATAATAGATTACGGTTAATAGATACGGTTAATATACGGTTTATAATTCAATTATAACTCATCTTTTGTTTTTTTTGTAGTTCCAATTCAAACTATGTGTTACTGATGAATAACAGTTTTAGTATTAAAAGTGATTGCAAACATGTTAGTATGATCAGGGATTGACAACTGCACTTGACTAAAAACAGGACAAATATTTATATTAAAATATATATGTATATTTTCCATGTTCTGATGCTAAAACAGTGTTTATGTAATTCGCATTTTGTTATTCACAGATAATAATATAATTGATAAGCTATATGACAAAGAACCCAAGGTTTCATGTCCAGCACTGATTCTTGTGTGACCTTCCTCCGCTCTCTACAGGCGGGTGTTTAGTGTAGTGGGGCACCCAGCCGTGCTACACTTGTATAGAAAACCTTAATACAGTACAGTGGACCACGAGATTGGAGCAGGTCCCCATCCAGAGCTGCCTGGAAACACTGCACTGATTCTAATGGGATAACTGATAGCCTTACACGACCCCAGTACAGTTCACTGTACTGGAGAATTTGCCAAAATATGATACCGATCACGAGCGTAATGACATAATGATGCAGCCTGATCTGATGGATGTTTTGTGAACACAGCTGTGGCCGTGCTTTTGATTTACAGTGAAAGTGAATCTCTAGTGTGCACAAGGAGACGGAAGCAGCTGTGGCTTTACAGCCACGTTCTGCTGAAATCCTGCCTCCCATGATCACGGGGGCTTCAAACTAAACACCCTTCAGAGTGGCAGTGTGTTCCAGATGATCTCAGTAACCGTTTTCTCTCTTAGTAGGAGTTTTAGATGTGGCTAGCCAAGCTGGGCCGGTTCACCCTGTCGAGGGAAGCAGTTGCCTAGAAGTTCTTGATTAAATTGCCCCCATTATCTCATGTCTTGAGCACCATATTAACTCTCTGGCACCCGGTCAGAGCTTTTGAAATGCTTTGCCTCAGATGGGCCATTGAAACTGTTTGCATGGGGACATTGGCATGGATCGAGTTTAGAGGGGGGTGGAATGAAACCATGGCGAGTGTGTGCCTCCCAACATGGTGTTCTTATCAAACTGTAGCACAGGGTAACGTTCTTACGTGCTCTAAACAAAGGCCTCGGTCATCTGGGCTTTGATTTTACTTGGGCAGGACTTTCGGTTAAGCCAAAAGTACCAAAAAACATGTTTATTGTTCATAATAACTTTTCATATCCTCTTGAGAGCCTGCAGAGCTCTGCGCACCAGAAGGCTCCAACTAATGTGTTCCTCAGCCAGTGGAAGTTGGAGATGGAACAGGAGCTTAATAGAAAAGAGTGAAGTTTGTGCTTCAGAGATGAATATCTAAGCAGCTTATTTCCTCATACTTTACAATCAGCTTATTTCCTCATACTTTACAGTCTACAGTTGACCTGTGAGTTGTGCAAGGTGCTGATATGATTTATTGTGTGTTCATTCATTCAAGTAAAGCTAATACTAAACTGATAGTCAATCTATAAAAAAAGATACGGTTATCAGTACCATAGCAATCATTTCCCCAAGAAAATGCAAGAAAGTGTGTTTGCGAGGAGAGTTTCTGTAAAACCAGTGTTTGAGGACAGAAAAACAAGTCTACTCACACTGTGGATTTAAACCAGGGACCTTGTGACTGTCTTCATTCAGTGCCTGGGGTTTTACTGCTGAACCAACCATCTCTTACCAAGTCATTTATGACTGAGGGTTGCTGAACGTGTCGGCATTTCGCTGACTGATTACTTGAAATTAAACCACAACAACCAGTGACAAGTTTTTTTTTTATTGTAACTGACTCAAGCTTGAACTTGTCTTGAAGTTCGTTTATGAGCCTGCTGTGTGTGTTGCTCTGTGTTTTTCTCCATGTTTGTGTTTCTCTGTGTTTTCTCCATGTTTGCGTTTCTCCAACACACACTTTGAAGGCGACTCGACCTTCGGCTCTCTTTCCCCATACATTACGAAGGTTCAATACAAACAAAACAAAGATTAACAGAAAACTTGAGATGAATTTCTGTGTGCTTGCTTCCACAATCATGCTACTACTACTACTAATAATAATTTTTGTTAAGTAATTCTTGCTTGTCTGTCTCCAATCCTAACTTCTATGGCTAGAGGATGCCTGATGATAGTATATTAAACTTAATATTAGTCCCAATCCGGAGTCTGGCACGTTTGTGTTAGAATATTCTCTGTAGATTGTCAATAGTACCATCTGTTTGGATTCAGATTTGCTTGTCTTCTGTTCCCAGTGTTCTTTGCTTGTCTTTGTTGGTTTAGAGTCTGAAAATCAAAAGAAAAGTGCTGTTACTGTAGCTCACACGTCTTCTACTCTTGATTCCTAGTCTTAGTTTTGTCTTGAGTAAATTCACCTTGAAATTGTTACAGACAGGCCTGAAGTTCTTGTGCAGTTCAGTGTAAAAAGTTCCAGAAGTACTTAATTGCCTCTATTTCATTGGGAACAATCACCGTAATTACATGTTATAATTGGTGGATCTTTAATAGCACCTTTAAAAAGACAATCTGGGTGCTTTCCTTAATGGTCTTTTTTATCTCCACCCCTCTCTTTTCTCAGGTTCTGCAGTGAGTCTCGTCCCCTTTTGCGCTTCAGTGCCTGGAGAGGTCTGTTTGGATCTTGTTCAGTCTGGATCAGTCCAGCACTCGGCAGCAGTAAGAGGAAGAGGGGTAACACCACAAGACAAGCTGGACGGAGCGGAGCTGAGGGAGGGCGAAAGCCCAGCCTTCGTCCTGAGACATCGAGTCTGCAGCGACAACGGCACCACCACCACCACCACCAGTACCCATGACTCCACCTCAGACACTCAGGGCACAATGGGCCCGGGCACCTCTGAGTCTAGCCCTAAACAGAATGGGGTGAGTACTCTTCTACCCTGTCACAGCAACACTGCAAGTACTTTCATCTTAATAAATGTACACTAAGCTCCAAGTGTTTTAAAGTCGCCCTGGCCAATAAAAATGATGGCCCATATTCTGTGAAAAGGTAAAGTGGCATTTTGGCAGACACCCTTATCCAGAGCGACTTACAATCAGTTTGCGTATTTGTTCCAATTTAACACATATCAGAAAAAGAATTGAATATCCATCCATCCATCCATCTTCTACCCCTTAGTCCTGCACTCAGGGTCCGGGGGACTGGAGCCTTTCCCAGCTGCTGTGGGCAAAGGCGTGGTGCACCCTGGACAGTCACCAGCATGTCACAGGGCCACATACAGAGACAGACAACTATTCACGCTCACATTTATACCTAGGGGCAATTTGGTGTGCTCAACTGACCGATCCACAATGCATGTACGTTTATGGTGGTGGGAGGAAACCAACGCAGTCACAGGGAAATCCAAAAAATGTAATAAGATTAAATGTACATTAAAACACATTGCAAACTATTATTCAAATAATTGAATAATATTTTGCAATTTGCTTTAATGTACATTTTTTTAAATGTCTGGTATTTTTTTCTGCCTCCACATCCGATTTACTCTCACTTGAGACTTAAACACCGAATGTTGTGTGCCAGACTGCCAAGCTGCAAGCTCTAGATTTTTTACACAGTTTTCTAATTAAAACGTTAAGATACTAATTAATTGGTTTAACCTTACATGTCCAGTTAAAGCCATTTATTATTGGCTGCATTAAGACCTTTTCAGTAGAATTCTAAAATGTTAAATGCCAAAGTAATTTTCAGTCATAATTAACTCTCATAACTATGTAGTAATAAACAAGGACTCAGGATAATAATCAAGTCACAGTCATTCAATGATGTTCACCAATGTACCAGTTTACAAGCTTGGCTAAGAAGATATTAATTCTTCTTGCTCATCTGTTTAATTGTTTACCTAAACATTTAAATAGCACACATTATGACTCTTCTGCTGTATCATGTATTCTAAGATAGTGAGGGACACGGGGGCCGTCTGTCGACCTGTGTCTTCGTTGCAGCTTGACAAATTACAAATTACACAGTATTTTTGGTTCGAACTGATTGAGAGGCTTAGAAATAGTCGTGATTACTGCAACAACTCAGGTGCTACATCTTGAATTGAAGGTGTTTTCAGTTAGAGTGCATTAGCATATTGCAGTTTAGCACTTTTGCTTTGTAACTGTCTCTGGACTTGCTTGGTTGACTCTGTTTTCAACTCAGGAGTATAACTGTTACTGAAAGTTATATGTATCTGCTCTTTGTGTGTTTTGACATCATGGCATTCAGCTGTTAGCTGTATTCATTCGCTAGCAGTGCTTAGCCAGTAACTGCGTATGGCGAACCAAAGCCACAACGGAAACCTTTTTTTCCAAAACCAAATAACAGCTATGCTGGCCGCAGCACTGTGATCCCCAATGATTAATGTCTTTAGTGTTACGACTCTGTAGAAGGCTGTATTAACGTTATTTTTGTCCCGTTCAACCCGAAAGACGAGCACCAAGCTGTCAGGCTATTTTGTGTGTAACCTAATTCAGAGGGTGAACATTAGTGGGCCACGCTGTCGGCTGCAGAGGCTGTGGCGTGCTGCGGTCATAATGGGGCAGGTGTAAACCTATTCCACCTCGTTGGAAGCAGCAGACACCTTGCTGACTCTCTGAGTACAGAAAGAGCAATATGACCAGACTGATGAAACTTTAAACAGACCCCAGTGTTCAGTAACAGATGCTGGCCGCGGCTTATATGCATTCTGTGTCTGGCAGACACAGTGCTGGTGTTGTGGCTTTATACACTCTTTGGGTTTCTTTTTTCACCTATAACACCCCCCCCCCTCCAATGCACTCTCTTTAATGGGTTGACTACCTGTCTTTATCATGATGGAAAATAACTGTAGCCTGTTCGCCTTGTTGCTGTTATGTGGGTCAGCATGGGTACTCTGACGGGTCTGTGCCCATGCAGTGTCAGTGACACAGCTCCACACAGCAAGCACGCACATTTTACAATAGTGTTACAATAGCTCTTCTGACAGGCTTCCCTTTGTTCCGCACACGCATCACTGAGCCTTAGGTACCCATGACCCTGTTGCCTTTTGACTGGTTCATTTGTGGAGGGTACTGACCATACCAGGAACAAGACCTGCCATTTCGCACATTCTGTGATCATCAAGCCATCGCAATTTGTGGCTGCTGGTGGACTAGTGGTTAGGGAGTTGCCCCCGTGACCAGAGGGTTGTGGGTTTGAATCCCAGGACTGCTAGTGGCACCACTTGACGCTGTGTTACGAGCTGCCCACTGCATCCCTTGGTGATTGTGTTAAATATAGAGAAAACATTTCACACCGTGACCCTTGTACTCACCCACTTTTCCACTTTTCCCACACTTCAACTTTAAGAAGTGACCATTCACTTGCTGCCTAATATATGCCAGGCCCCCACAGGCATGTTTTTCACTTCACTTGTCCATGATTTTAATGTTGTGGCAGATCAGTGTATGAATGAAAAAAAATCTAAACTTCATGTCTTGGATATAAAAACTTGGATAATATTTCAACACCATTTCACACATTTCAGTCCATACCAGCCATGTATAGAAATTTTGCTGCAAAAAATGGCCCATTGTAAAGTCATTGGTTTTGTGATTTGAGGAAAAGAAGCCTAATATAGCACAGCATGTCTGGACAGAAATCATTTGCTTACATTAGTCTTAAAGGCACAGCGGGTTTCGTTTTACAGGAAAGGGTAAATGCTTTTGTGGTTTTGGTGCAAGAAATGACACAGAAGTAGATCTTAACAGAAAATAACATACAGGAAAGATATGGGCCTTCGTGTAGTCTGTGTAAAATAATATTGTCGTTTTTCTACCCAGGAAGCACTGAAAGTAGTGCCTGTGAATGTTTTGAAGAAAAAAGAAAATATTGTTTGAAGTCGCTCTCTCTCTCTCTCTCTCTCTCTCTCTCTCTCTCTTCCTCTATTTCTCTCTCTCTCTCATTCCTTTCTCCCTGCCTCTCTCTACCTCTCGCCCCTCCCTCTTTCTCTCTCTCTCTCCCTCTCTCTCCCTCTGTCTCTGCCATAAGTAAAACTTCTCAATAATTTTGCGTGTTTGTCATGCCCTCAGAAGGAAGTTTGTGATAGTAATATGTTTCGGCGGTGCCTGCAGTGCAGCTGACCGTGAGCCGGGTCAAACCTGTCAAACCTACTTTTCAAGACATGCGGTGAAGTTGGTAAAGTCTATGGAAATACCCCTCTGAACTAGGTTATGTCATCGAAAGTGTGTCACACAGGCTTCATGAGAAGGACAGCTAGGGATTACAGCAATGTGACCCCGAGTGCTGTGTCAGGCCCTTCTCTCAGTAATCTCAGTAAACTCTTTTAATGGAGAAGAAATGAGAGTATAATCGACTGATCGTCTTTATGATCTGTTTGAAAAACAAAAACACAGAGCCTTCCCTTCCTGTTTTTTTTTTTAACTGTTTTCTCTGCTCAAGTCACATGTGACTAACTATTGACCATGTGTTGCCATGGAAAGAATAGTGGGAGCCTGTATGGGATTTTCTCTTTCAGATGGAAAAGTTGATCTAGCTTTCACTCTTTCTGGCCACCGATCACTGTGTTGTGCGTCCAAAGTCACACTTTCTAAGTAAAAACATCATGCATTCTCTGACTCATACTGGTAAAGCAGGATGGGCTGTATGACGGAGGACTGTGGTATGTGACACTGGACAGTATGACTTGCAAAAATTCCCCCTTCAACGAAAGGAAAACATCACTATGTTGAAGAAATGCTGGTGTGGTTCCAAGCCGAAATCAAAATAGCGCCCCCACCCCTTCAGTCCACCATTATAATCCAGATCAGTGCTCCATGATGAAAGGTCAGGATGGTAGAAAGTCTGCTCTGTGTGGTCAGAATCCCTGCCCTTTCCCATGCTGCAGGTACTTCCTCATTCAGATGCAGGCCTGTTCAGCTTGTGCTATAATTCAGCTGGACATTTAAGGTTTCGGCATCTGTTGGCTTCACACCCTGTTTGAAGTGAGAATGCATTACCCATAAAAAAATGGGTATAAGTATGAGCCATTTGAGCTAATGTCTTATGTAGCCTTCTTAGTGTAATATATAATTGGATGGTACTGGAAACACACTCATAATCGCTTAATTGGACTATCATGTGTTGATTTACAAACAACATATCCGGTTTTGACTGGCTTTATTAGACCCCTACCCTATCTTTCTAAGTATATTTTTGCAGTAATAACATTATTTTCTATGAATCACTGTCATTCTCAAGTATGGCTTGAAAAATGTCAAAAGAGCTACAAAGTTGTGAGGTTTAATTTTACATCCATGTTCTGTATGTATAATGGATGTGGATGGCAGTATAACTGGCTTGTCAGACATAATATTGTTCATTTATAGCTTGAATTGTGTGGTTTAAAGTTTGACTGAAACACTGTGGAGTTAATTGGCTAGATGTCAATAAATTTGGTGCCCTTTCCGCCCTCCCAAGCACCAGAGAGAACAATGACCTCTTTGACTTATACACATGAGTGCGTGCTCTACGGTGTCCAGATGCTGTTAAACGGATCCTGTCTCTTGGCCTTAAAATCAATCATGCGTTTGGGCCCATTAAGCATCATGGATTCATCATACGATACTGTCTATAAAGACATTTTTGCCCATTTGTAATCCGTTTAGTGTCTTGCTGGGCTCTAAAGTGTCATCATATTTTTGATGACCTCACCCTGCAGGACAGGCGGCGGGGGGAAAGGAAAAAAAAAAAAACCCATAATTTGATGTTTTGCCTCCCACTACTCCTGTTTATGGAGAGAAATTGCTCAGCTAACACAGACACCCTCCCTGATATTGCGTTTCACTTTGAAATATGTCACAGCACAGAAGGAAACTGTGTTATTATTTCCAGTTCACATTGACCTCAAGACTATCTGGCCCTGGAGACTTGGATAAACAGCCTTGAGAAGAGTTTGTAAAATGACCGTAGATGTGCCCACCCGTGTGTGTGTGTCTGTGTGTGTGTGTCTGTGTGTGTGTGTCTGTGTGTGTGTGTCTGTGTGTGTGTGTCTGTGTGT
>JBBJLR010000133.1:28346350-28371883 GCA_037577145.1 Brachypetersius gabonensis | reverse complement strand
TCTCTCTCTCTCTCTGTGTCTCTCTCTCTCTCTCTCTGTGTCTCTCTCTCTCTCTCTCTGTGTCTCTCTCTCTCTCTGTGTGTCTCTCTCTCTCTCTGTGTGTCTCTCTCTCTCTCTCTGTGTGTGTCTCTCTCTCTCTCTCTTTCTGTGTCTCTCTCTCTCTCTCTGTGTGTGTGTGTCTCTCTCTCTGTGTGTGTCTGTCTGTCTGTCTGTCTGTCTGTCTGTCGGTGTCTCTCTCTGTCTCTGTCGGTGTCTCTCTCTCATCAAACATATCGGAGATGGATTTAGGGACCAAACCACTGACTGACTTGATTAAAATGAATAGTGCTTTAAAATCAATTCCATACTGAACTGGGAGCTGCAAGAAGTTTCAAAATGGCACTTTAAAGATGTGCCATTGGCACTCTGTCATATTTGCCTTGTGTCCAAAACCGTTCTCCCCTCATGATACAGAACCGATGATCTTGATCTGAAGCCTTTATGCTGAGAGGGTTCCAGACTTTAACATCTCTCGTTCAGACCTGCTGTCTCTGGTCATCTTCACGCTGGTGATTGGTTATGTGGATCGAGAAAACCATTTGGTCAGGTCTGAGGTGAAGTTCGCCACCGCTGTGACCTCCATCATTCCTCTGTCTTACTACATTGGAATGGGCATCGCAAGGTAACGTCTACACCCTGCCTAACACATCTTAAATTACCACACACACTCCCACACACACACTCCTGTAACAAATACTAGATAACCACACAACTCACCACAGAACTCAACACAGTGATCTTATGATGTGAGTGTGGGTAGGTATATGTACCTATGGGTAATATATACAGTGCATGCCCACCCTTGGATTAAAAAAGACATATTCAAAATGTATTAAAAGAAAAGACACACGTGTGTATACAGATGTTCACAAGTCATTTTACCGAGTCCAAGTCAAGTCTCAAGTCTTTGAGTGGCAATGTTTACAGACGGCGACTCTAAATGTGGGATGTTTGAGCTCTAAACTTTGAGTTCTAAATGTTTAGAAGATATGCTAAGAGGCCACGCCCCACCATTCCAAATGGCTGTTCCTTAGCAGGGGGCGGGGCTGTGTGCTGTGATATCTCCTCACCAACATGGAGGATTTGCCTTAAAGGATCTTAAATCTGAAAAATATGAACAATATATCTCCACTCTAAATGTGAAACTCCACAGTTAGATGGGGCTCCATGACACCTTTCCAACGACCCCTCGAAAACCGTTATTAGCTGAAAACCGCTCACCTCAGACAAAAGTAATGGGACACCGGGGCGAGGTGAATAGTTTTCAGGTCGTTGGAAAGAGTGCGAGATATAAATAAATAATTCCATAATATGAACATTGTTTACGAGTTTTGACTCATGAGTCTAAAGTCAAGTCACAAGTCTTTGTTTGTGCGACTTAAGTCTGACTCGAGTCCAAGTCTCCGACTCATCTCTGGTATACACACAATCAGTTTTGTTTCTACTTTAATTCTGTTTTTTCCAGCATTGACTTGTCCTTGTTGTCTCTCAGTATCTCGGCTCAGAGTAACTTCGCTGTGGGAGCGGTTGTGAACGCCACGTTCGGGTCCATCACTGAGATGACCTTCTACATCACTGCCCTGCTGCAGGGTCACCGCGCCGGGAGCAAGTGCTATGGAGAGATCGTTAAAGCGGCTCTCACAGGGACCCTGCTGGGCTGCATCCTCTTCGTTCCGGTGAGATGTTTATATTGAAGTCATGGAGGGACTGTACTGCAGTATTGAACTAAAGTAGAGCATGAACACACCACACCATAATCTTTCTCTGTATTTAACCCATTCACCAGGTGGAGCAGTGTGTGGGGACGGTACTTTCCTCAAGGGCACCTCAGTGGTGCCACAAGTAGTCCTGGGATTCAAACCCACAGCTTTCTGATCGCAGGGACAACTCCCTAATAACTCCCTAATAACACTGGGCCATCATTTGGAACCGGGTCGCACAGAAAGACCTTTCAAAAGTCAGAAAGAGCTTTTATTTTTGAAAAAATCGCTCGTCTCGGTCACATGATGTGGTACATCAAAAATTTTGCCCACAAGCTAGCAAACACGAGTGAAAAACAAACACTGTTCGCTTTTAGTCATATCTGTACCAGTCCGTGAAAGTATTGTTTTACATGCAACTGGTCCGTGGGGCAAAAACGTTTGGGGGCTGCTGCACTAGACCACCAGCTGCCCCACTGCTAGACTGTATTCCTGTCGCTTTTAACGGTGCATTAGCTGTTTCCCCATGAGCCAGTGAAGCACAGCACAGTAACTTCACTCTGAACAAGTGGCTCTTTACATTTCTGGAAATGGACACAGCAGAAAACCATGAAAGGAGACTCAAATAGTTCAGATATAAGCGAAGTCATTCAGGGCGGCTTAGACATCAAACAGTTATTTGTAGAGAAACTGACTCCGTTTACTTTTCAGTGGTGGTGAATGGAACCATGGTGTCATAATACAGCACAAATATAGCCCTTTTATTTACTATCCAAACCCACCAGTGAACCCACATGTTTCCTTTTATTTAGTAAAGAAACAGAATTACATACTTATAATAGAATCCAATGGGCAGCTGAAATTCTGTTCTGTTGTAAGATAGAGGAGAGAAAGAGCGGTGACGTCGTATGTTGTCTATGTGCAGATTAAGATTAGATGTCCGCAGTACTGATGATATCTTACTGACTGCATTTTCCTATTTATTTTATACTGTTTTACTCAGTTGTGTTGTGTTGTGTACTGTTTGTGTGTTGTGCTGTTGTGACTGTCCCTGTGGTTTAATGAGGTATTTTGTATTTATGCTGGTGCTCCATTACAGGGTCTTTGTATGATCGTCGGCGGCTGCAAGCACAGAGAGCAGAAATTCAACAGCAGGTCTGCGGGGGTCAGCTCTGCCCTGCTCTTTATTTCAGTGGGAGGTGAGACCACTGTCCAGATATTCAGCCCAAGGCTGTGTTTGTATGGTAAATAACAAAAAGTAATTTCATTTTTACAGGAACATCTCTGTGTATCCATTAGAATTAAACTGTCTGTGTTCATTAATATGCATTGGTGTATTAAAAACACTCTTAATTCTATTACTGCTGTATGCTGAGATAAAAGAAAGAAAAGTGTATACACACGTGTGTGTGTATATATATTAATATTTATATATTTAAAGCCACTTTTCCCAGTGTGTGATAATGTGTCTTTCTGCAGTGAAGTGAGCATTAGAATAAACACAAACAGTAAAGCAGTAACTGTATCAGATTAGTTGTGTGTGTATATATTAGGGGTGGGTGACTCTTATTGGGCGATAAAAAAAATATTGCCGTTAATCTATTCACAAAGTTGAGCTGGGAGCTGGGAGCTGGGAGCTGGGAGCTGGGAGCTGGGAGCTGGGAGCTGGGAGCTGGGAGCTGGGAGCTGGGAGCGTGCGTGCGTGCGTGCGTGCGTGTGTGTGTAAAACTTATAGCATTGTGCAAAAGTCTGAGGCACCTGCAAAAATATTTATACTACTATTTCTAAAATATAAAATTTAATGAATTTCAATTAGGTTGTCAACATATGGATGTTATGAACTTGGTACAAATGGTACATTTTAACTGATTATACAGTACTGTAAACTCTTTTTTTCCAACCAGCAAGGAAAAAAAACGACTTTCCGTGAAATGGCCCCTTCTGAACATGAATCCTATGTCAGATGGAGTGTGTATTTAAATAGGAGTCATTTGTGTGGGAAGCTGTGTGTTGCGATCAGGTAGCAGCTGTTTGCTGGGTTTAACAGTTTTTCCTCTGTCTGTGGGATGTCAGGTGTGTTCGCACCCACACTCTTCTCTAAGGCGTATGGGAACCTGATGTGCGAGGGCTGCAGTAATCCCTCCGGCAACAACAGTGGACCTTTCTTCTGCACGGACTGCCACTATGACCTGGTGTGGAACTGGATCTCCTCAGCCCTGAGATTAGTACAGTATTTCCAAGATATTTCCGATAGAGTCTGACCACAAACATGCTTTTCCTCCTGCAGAGTGAGAACAACCGTTCCCTGTTTCTGAGCCACATCGAGTGAGTGTGTCTCTTTTCCCTGATTAACGTTTGAATGTGTTGAAGACGCCGTGTCTTGAGATTCTGGTGGTGTTTCAGGCCTCTGGTGTACACGGTCTCTGTCCTGCTGCCAGCCGCGTATCTCATCGGCCTGGTGTTCACGCTGAAGACACACTCGCACATCTACGACATCCATATCAGTGACGCCCACTGCCACGGTGCGTATCCACAAGGGGGCGCTGTTGTTCACATGACCACCTCTGCTGCCGACTTCAGGGCTGTAACGTTTATCCTGTTATTAAATCCGACCGGATCCAATCCTTGATCTGGTTTCCTGTGCTGAAAGCATGGCTGCGAGGCTGAGTGGGCAGCGATTGTCTGCTCAGAGCTTGATGACGATGTCTCTGTACAGTCAAGTCCATAAGTATTGGCACCCTGAATATAGATTTGGATCTTTGTTGCGGAATAACTTACTCAAAATATGTCAAGAAAGTAATTTGGTGTATAGGGTTGGGGGAAGGAAGGTCACGTGGTTCATAAACACTTAAATAAGAAATTTACTTATTTGTACAGGAGGTCCTTGAGTTGCGACACAGATCCGTTCTTCGACAGTGATAAAACCTGAATTTTGGTGTTAGTCGAAACACACTTCAAAAAACGAGAACGGATTGAAAGGTAAAGAGTGTAGATTTCTTTAAACTACCAGCAAGAAAACACCAGTTTTTACTTTTCAATCCGTTCTCGTTTTTGATTTAATAATTTCTAGCAGATTGTCACTTACTGATCCTAACACAGCTGTAAAATGATAAAAACACAATTAAGCCACAGATAAAGGAAAAGTAGAACACCTTCACTCAGACGCCGCATTACTGCATATTCTTCCGCCGCGCAGCCAAACTAGTTCACCCACAAACTCCGTAAGTACGAGGCTAACCCCAGCAGTCGAGTGGGAGGGAACATTGTCGAGTCTGTTGTAACTCTAGGACCCCCCTGTATTTCATTATTTCTGCGTTATTTAATAATTTGTAAATCAAGTCCATCTTCTACTCCAGTGTCTTGCAGGACCTTTATTCAGATCTACAAACGAAATTGATTTCACTCACTACAATATTCCAGCTGCACAACTGGTTCTGTGTAAACATCTGCTTTTACAATCTTGGTTGAGATGTAAATATCTAATTCATATTGGGTGGGATGTAATTTGTAGAGAAACTTATAGACTCAGATTTCTTTACACTGGTGGTGAATGGAACCAGGCGTCTTCAGTACAAACCCAGTACTGTCCAAACCCTCAAGTGAAGCTACACTTTTCTTAGAGTTCTTAGGTACAGTGTTGGTTGGGTAATGGAGGCCTCGTGAGTAGGATACTTGCCTCTAGACCTAGACGTCATGGGTTCTAATCCTACCTTCAGCACGCCACCACTGGGTTCCTGAGCAAGACCCTTAACCCCAAGTGGCTCCAGGGAGACTGCCCCCTGTAGGTAGGGAGAGGAAGTCGCTTTGGATAAAAGTGTCTGATAAATGCTGAACAGTAATGTCCCGCTTTTCGCGGGAGCACCCGTGTATATTGAAAAAACGTGTTGTGTTTTGGTTAAAACACTAAAATAGGAGACAGAGCAGGCATGCTGCAGCAGCTTCTTCTTTTTATGGTGGTTGACAACATGGCAGTGTATTACTGCCACCGCTGGGCTGGTGGCGGTAATACAGCTTGGTTCTCAAAAAAAAAAAGGCGAGGATATTTTCAGTTTCCACGTTATTGTTGGGATTTCTGCGTAAAACGATGAGTTTGGTTCTTTAAAAAAATCTGCGACTCCCGATCACGTAAAACGGGGGGATTACTGTATATGTAAATGTACAATGGTGAGGTGCAAAGAAATGGGTTGTATTTGGACTATTTAATATAATAACACTTCACCATGAATGACTTCTTAATTTTAAGCCAGCATGGTGGCCCTGACTGTGCATGTATTGTTTGTTACACTGGATGTTTGTCAGTGTCCAGTCAGCAGGATCCTGTGGTGCACTGGTCCAGATGGAGGTCTTTGCTGGTTTTGATTGTGGCCACATTTCTGACGGCCGCCTGCGCAGATCTCACGACGGAGCACATCAAGCCCATCATCTTCTACTCCAGCATCTCTCAGGTCCAGCTGCCACCTTTTATTTACATCTGCATAGGAAATATTGATTTAACACACTGCAACATTCCATCTGCGTACACATTTGCTTTTACGCACATTAAAGGAAATCTATTACTTTTGTTCTCTTTTTAGTACTTCATTGGAGTCACGGTGCTGGCCATGGTCCCTGAGATTCCAGAAATCGTCAACGGGGTCCAGTTCGCCCTTCAGAATAACATCAGCTTAAGGTCAGAACTGTTCGTTTTTCATCTATTTTTGTCGTCTGTAATGTGGAGTGACTTCTTTTATTTTTAATCTAGCTTTGAAGTTGGAAACTGCATTGCTGTTCAAGTCTGCATGCTTCAGATTCCCATCCTGACGTTATTCAATGCTGTTTATGTAAGTAAATTCGAGCAAAACCCTCAAGCATTGTCGCGTTTCACCAACGCAAGAAACGTCACTCCGACAGCTTTGCGTGTTCTCTTAAGTTCTTATTTAAAACCAGCAAGGAAAACTTGATTTTCTATGATTTGGGCACCTTTTGAATGTTCAACCTATGAAAACTGACAATGTCAGTTGTGTGTAATCCCCCCCCCCCCGACACGAGAAACATCACACCGACAGCTTTGTATTCCGACCAGGATGTTGGATTTGTCCTTATATTCAGCGACTTGCACCTGTGGGCCAGCATCTTCAGCGTCATTCTGGCCAATTACATTTTTATGGATGGAAAGTCGGATTATTTCCAGGGTATGTATTTTTTATTTTTTTTAATTTGTTATATTTGACTTGCTTTTGTGATGTTGCGGCTGGTTTAAGTGACTGTCCTCCTGCAGGAACGGCTCTGGTGGTGGTCTACCTCATCCTGCTGGCTCTGTACTTCTTTGCCCCGACGCCCCTCGGCTGCTGATCGTCTCAAAATTTGGATTTGAAAGACTTTGACCAGACGTCGTGAAGGAATGACAGCTTGAAAGCCAGATTTTGAGTGAAGAAAAGTCATTATTTTGAGAAAAACCCCTTCCAGCAACAGCGAGAAAAACTCACTCCTCCCTTCATTCTGGTGTGAATAGGCTTCCATTCAAAAATCTTTAAATGTGTGTGAGGTGTCACGTTTCTGATTAACATGTTGGGTGGTTTTTTGTGTAAATGTTCACTCAAGATTTGTGGTGGTCATGTATTAGTTTTTCCAAGTTAGAAGGTAAAAAATATGTATAAAGAAGCCTGTCTGCTGTTCTCATGATCCGCTTGGTGTATGGCACTTAAATGTTGTAATAAATGCAGTAAATATAAATAATGCTCACATCTTGGAACATGTTTGAACAAATTTATTAATTTTCCTACAATGAAAACACAAAACAGGTTCACTAATACAGGTAATCCAAGACTGCCTTAAAACCATTTGCTGCACAGCAGGAATCATAATCCAGCGAGACCCTTCAGAAGCTGCTCCAAATGTAAAACACTAAGGATCCAGCTATAATTGCTCAGTTTCTTGTATCTGTCTGTGCAGAATTTGAGTTGTGGTGCAGATTATGAGGATGACCTACAGATCCGGGACGACGTCTAGGGAAAAGTAACGAAGCCAAAGTCTGGACCACATGCAAAGAGGAGCTAGCCATGCAGAAAATAAAGGCGGAGGCACGTTTCTGACATGTGGCCCTGCTAAACATCACGGAAGGAACCCTCTTCCTGACGGGACAGCGGTAATAAAAACATCACCATCAGCTGGTTTGGGTGTAAAAAGTTACATAACGACTTTTCTCCTGCCTTATTTCCTAATCTGACCATAAAGTGTGTAAAATAAATGTCTAAAAGGCAATATACATATAAATATATATATGCAGTGTTTGGCATTCAGGCAAATGACATGCTTGGTTTGAACTCTGAGCTGGATATTTATGAAAATATTCATTTGTTACAGTCCAGTGTGGTGAAAGATGAGTTTCCAGCTACATTATTGCTGTTTCAGAGGAGGGGTTGCAGCACTGCCATAATGTACAGAAGCCCCAATGTTAGAGAAAATGTACCTCACAAAACCGCTCAGACGACATCAAGTTCGCTTTAAATGTCAGAAAAACACAGCTGTGCTGTATTTTGGCAAATACAGTTTAAAAAAAAAGAATTGGTAACGTTTACAGCAAGGCCTGGTGGCCAGACGCAAAATTTAGCACTGAATCCAGAATCTGTTCTTCCTTGAAAAAGGCACGAAATTAGTTAAATGAATCACCAACTGTCACCATTTACAGATCGATGGGTAGGAAGTTTAGTTTTGGCATAAAGAAAAGCATTTTATTTAAATAAAAGCAAATTATTTTAAGGAGCACCTTATTCACAGTGATGAAATATTTGGATACACGCAGCAACAAAAAATACAAGGTACTTTACATTATTCTGTGTCTTAAGTGTAGGTTTGAAACAATGTTTCCTTCTTGGAGAAATGACTGGCTGACCAATAACAACAACAACAAAAAAAACTCATCACATCTACACTGGGACCACACTGGACCTGGACTCCCAGAACCACCGAACCAGAAAAACCATTCGAACAGATTCAAGAAACACAATGCTAGAACTGTGGAGAGCAACAGACAAGTTTTCGATTAATAAAATAAGGCCAAAAAAACAACACAACACATGCAGGCCTGTTTGATAACAGCAAAAAATGATTAGAGGCCATTAAAATTAGATACTGTTCCTAAAAAGATGAAACGGGCATGTTTTCAGGTCGCTGAATTGTTGCTTTACGGGTGGAAGAGGGCTTGAAAACATTCCACTTGATATTTTAAATCATTAAAAGTGCATACATTAACAACAAAAAAAAGGCATCCCATAGTTTTTTTGGTTTTAAGGCAGGCTACATCTTAGGACATGTTCCAGAAGAAGAAGAAGAAGAAGATGATGATGAAGAAGAAGGGGTCTTCGGAAATCTCTCCTGTGTCCCATGTCTCTAGACCCTGGCTCAAGTGCGTCCCCGTGGCCCTCGACTCCTAAGCAAGCATGCAGCCCGCGCCTGCTCTCTATTTCAAACGTTCGATGAGTTCCTGTGTGAGGCCGAGGTTGAGCAGCTGCTTGGTGGAGAGCTGGGCCAGGTGAGGGAAGGCCTTCAGCAGCCTCTCCCAGCACAGCTCCAGTAGGCTGGGCACCACCAGCCAGATTTTAAACAGAGAGCCAGTCCTCTTGTTCTCGTGGATGTTCACCACGCCGCCGTGGATGTACATGCATCCAGCCTGAGAGAAAAGAGGGGAAAATAGTAAGTAAGCAAAGAGAGTTTGGTCATCCCAGCCATTTACATTACGCACGCACACGCGCGCGCGCGCGCACGCACGCACGCACGCACACACCAGCTTCAGTGTTTTGCTGATTTTTTTTTCTGAGAACCGAACTAAATTGTTTGCGGAAACTGCAGATATCCTTCACATCCTCCACCTTTAATTATGTTTTTTTTTTTGCTTTTGTGCATCCGGGCCTCGTGCTATGGTTGTTTATGTTTGAGCCTGGTCTGCCACGCCCCCTCGTCCGAATAATAGAGATCAGTAGTAGATAATTACTGTTGACATGAGTAGTGAGATTTCACGTATTAAGCCTATCGCATTTCAAATCATGTGATGGTTTGATGGCTTTAACGATATTATAAATACAGTAACCCTGCTTCTCTCAACTGTGAGACATTTTAGTTAAGAGACAGCAGCATGAGGCTAACAACATAAGTTTAGGGTTTAAGATATGCTCATTCCAAATTCAGCTGCGCTTATAGCAGCATTCTCGAGCTGATCATGTTTAATTAAACCACAACAAAAGCTTTTTTTATAACTGACCTGAGTTTTTAGTGTCTGAAAGTCTGTTTTCTCTTCTGTGTGTTTTGCTCCACTTTCGTTTCTATTTGTTTTTGCTTTCGGTCCGTTTCCTGCCTCCCTAGCCGTGACGTCACAGACACTCTCACCGAATCACATTTTAAAGGGGACTCCTCCCTCTCTCTCCCCACACATCACAGAGGGTACTCGACCAAAAAAATCGACTTCTTTAAACGATCATCACAAAACTCCTGATTAGCTGCGGAGATATTTTGGACGTCCTCAACCCAAAAGAATAATAAAACTTAAGGAGAACAGTGAGATTGATTCCGTTGTGCACTTAGGCCTGCATGGCTAATTCATTTACATTTACATGGCATTTAGTAGATGCTTTGATCCAAAGCAACTTCCATTCCCCAACTACAGGGGGCAGTCTCCCAAAGAGCAACACAGCGATGGTGTGCTGAAGGTAGAATGCAAACCCATGACCTCTTGGTCCAGAGGCAAGTATCCTACCAACTAGGGCTCCACCACTCTGTTAAAATCCTTAAACAAGTTTCTGGCAGGATAACCAGTGGTGCACTGACCGGGGTGACTGCGGCACAGTGGAAGTACGCCGGCTCAGGCATCACTGCCGGCAGTTTAGTCCACTGGAACGTCTGCAGGTTGATCTTCCACAGGTCATCCAGGATCAACTCACCATTATAGCCACCACATATAAATACATCTGAAGACGGAGAGAGAGAGACAATCAATATGGAAAACCACCCCATCTAAGACCAAATGGTCAATACGAAAGATTAACAACACTAAAGTGCGATATACCGTTTTTAATCTGCACACAACTATGACATCTCCTTGGAGCTGGGTACCCTAGAACAGTTCACATTAGGAGTTATAAAAATCCGCTCATGGTAAGAACGATCATCTTACTTCAACACAACAAGAAAATGGATCGGACCTATTCTTTCATGAGGCTTGGTCCTGATCTCCTCCCACCAATTTGTTTCAAGATTATATGCATGAATCTGAAGCAGAAATAAAGAATCTCAGTGAGAATCTGTGACATATTAACTACTGATAAGCACAGGTATATTTATAAACAAGCATACAGTACCTTGTCTAAGGGGTAGGATGTCCAGGAGGTCCCTCCTCCCAAGATGTATATTCTCTCTCCATCATGGGCTATCTCATGTCGGTATCTGTTTTAAGTAATACCAAGGCAGAGTATTAGATAACTGGCACATTTTCAGCATTAACAGAAATTCAAAGAGGTAGAATTCAATGTGTTTTGCTGATTTTTTTCTCCTGTGCAAAAATCTTGAGTAACCACTCTTTTCTTCATATTTTGCTACCAAAGATCCAGACTTTCTTATATTTTAATGAGGTTGCGAGGAACAGTTCTCCAAGCTTCCTGAAGGACTTTCAAAGCCTTCAGAGAGACTTTCAAACTTTCAGAGGAATGTTTCTGTTGGTTAAGACACACAGTGACCTACGTATGAATCATTCAAGCAGAACAAAGAGCCTCTAACTGAAGTCCTGAACCAGTGAAGAACCAGGAACAGATGATTCCAGATGATCAGGCGGTGATCAGTATACTGGTGATGCTCAATGCTGAGTGGGCGGAGCTCCTTTACCTAGGCTCCTTGTATCGTTAGGCATCTTTAGTATTAATCTACTTACTATGCCAAAGATAAGATTGACAGGCAGAAAACAGTATTTTTGCACCAACAAAGTGATTTGAAAGCAAAATATAAAGAAATGATGGATGGTTTAAGCCTTTTGCACTGTGCTGTAGCTAAACCAGTTAAAGCATTATTTCCCTCCCGTATAAAACATCTCAAGTAATGGTTTCATAAGGTGCATAGGATGGTTTCTGTTTCCACCGATATGTAAATGTGATCACACACATCTGGCACACAGATGCAGAGCTGAATGTTCACTGCTGTCTTAGAGGCATGTTAAGCTAAATGGCATCTATTTTCACTTTTGCCCGTTTTGTAATTTGGACTTCTGGTCACATACTAATGGAGACAGACTTCTGGTGAGTAACAAGTAAAGTCAAATGAAAGGAATCATCAATAAGACTATTGAGTTGTGAGGCTTGGGTTTTGTTACTGAAATTGATCAACTGTGTTGAGGTCAGTGTTAGTAGAAGCCTATTAAAAATGAATGAAAAAACAAACAATTTAAAGTCAGATACGGTGGGCTTACTATTATCCAACATACTTTAATAAATATACAAAACTGTATACCTGTTTTCCACAGCTAAAAAAAAAAAAAAAAAAAGGTTTTCCTGCTATCTGCTGCTGCTATCTGCAGAAACTTGGTGGATGTAATGTAGATAATACAAAATTGTGAATTACATCAAGCAAACTACAGAATGTTACACACCACGGGGAAAAAAAAAAAACCACAAAACAAAATGCTAGTTTAAGATTTGAACAGACTATTAAAATTAATAGTAATATTAACATATTGGCCGGATCAGTCATTGACACCACCTCAAACCTGGCTTCCCCCCCCAAAAAAAATGGCCACAAAGATGATTTATCACAGGAATCCGACTGTCAGTGACTTTTTTTTATGCGTCCCAGAACTAGAATTAATACATACTACAACGACCACGTTTATGTCTTTATAAAGCATAATAAAAATGCATTAAAAGTAGGGATGCACCAAATATTCAGCCATCGTTTTTTTTTTTTTACGTGTCCAAAAGAGTGATGACGCAAGCAACAACCGCAATTAGAGTCAGCATGTCTGCCGTGTGGCGCATTTCGATATGTCTAAGAAAGTCATTTCTCATTTCTAGAGAGGGTGCATCCATAAAGACTTTCTCAATGTTGGAATTAATTTATCATATAAATTCAAAACATCCTGATTGAGCACAGATTTATTCCTTTAACCATGAATATTAATTTATGCAATCGCAATGCTTGACTTTGGCGTTGAGTGCACTTTGTCCCAGCCATAATGGCAATATTACCATTTTGGTTTCAGTTTTTAGGTTTTCAGGTTTCGGCCTAAGAATGAATAACATTATGGTCCATCCCTAATTAAACGGCAAGAATTTTAGACACCAATAAATTATTCAGATGATTGAGGATGGACGTACTCACCGCTCCTCAGGGAATTCCTCCAGAGGGTTGTAGGGTTTGAGGTGAATCCATTCGCGTGTGGTGAGGTCCAGCCTGTGGAGATCTGTGCTGTAGATGTAGCCTGTCGTCCCCCCGAAGACATAGAGGAAGCTGTTTATGATAGCCATAGCCTGTATGGAAAAAAACAACTTTATTTCCTCACATAACAAGAAGCAGCTGTATTAATAAAGGGTTGGGTATCGTTTCACTTTAATCAATTCCGATTCTGCTCATTGATTCACCAGTTTGGTTCCACTAAGGATTAAAAAAAAGGGAAAACAAATGCTTAGATCACAAAAAAAACCAAATAATTTTAAACATTCAGAATATCCCAGCAGCAATGGGAGTAGCATGGTAACTAAAACTTTAAATAAATACTGATATGTTTACCTAAAACAGGTCCAGGCAGATCATCATGCATATCCTTGCAGAAATGTAGTGTTTAGGAATCGAGAAGCAGAACCAGAATTTGGGAAAACATGTGTACCATTCTCTGCACCAGAATTTTTTTTATTGGTTCTAATTTTGAACTTACTTTCGGTTCCCTCCCTTATAATTATAAAGTAAAATAAAGTGACCCCATATAGTCACGTGTGAACACACCAAAGCATTCTCTGCATTTAACCTATTCAACCCCTTCACCAAGCAGCAGGCAGCCAGAACACAGCCCCCTGGGAGCAGTGTGTGGGGACTGTACATTGCTCAAAGGTACCTCAGTGGTGCTTCTAGCAGTCCTGAGATTTGAACTCACAACCTTCTTACCACAGGGGCAACTTATGTGGTTTTAGCAGCTAGACAAGTACGGTTGTTTCTTTTACAGTCACACTGTTCTCAGCATACTGGAACTGAACTTAAACCATGACTGTGAGGTTTGAGTGCTGAGTGATGGCCTTGGTTTGAGTTTATTCACTTCTTTGTTTGGTGAAACCATACAGATATAGTCCAGCCCCATAATGACCTGCAATGTATTACCAAAAGTGCTTTGTTGAATTAGGTTCACCTGTCCATATATTCGGTTGGGTTTCTTCCCTCGGCAGTTGAGTAGTGACCACCTCTTGTACTTGACGTTGCAGACGTGGACGTCGTTCCCGTTGTTTTCTCCAAATGGGATTCCAGTGCCGCCAAAAACGAGAAGGTTGTTGCCGTGCAAAACAGCTGGGTGACGTGAGAAAGAGGAAGGTGTGTATTTAATCTCCATTTCTTAGACATCTGTAGGCAGGCTACACCTACAAAACGTCAGTGTAAATGTAAGGCTGCTAGGAAACGTGGGCTTGAATTACCTGACATAGAGGCCAGCTCTGTGGGCATATAGCCCTCTGTGCGAATCTGCTGCCACGTCCCCGTGGCAAAGTGGTAGCGCCACAGCTCCCTGAAGAGCGGGTAATCCTCGTTCTCCGAGCCTCCCGACTCATCGTAGTCTGGGTTGTAGCCACCAAATACGTAGAGGTTGGTGTTGTCAGCGACGCAGCGATGTCCGCTCCGGGCAGGCGGGGCTCGGTGACCTACAGAGACAGAAGGATGAGGAGGTGAGGATGGAAGATGCTGGGTTGAACCGTGTTGCCCCTGAGTAGTTGTCTTGGGTGTTGATAGCTTTCTTTGTGCTTTAGCAACGCAAAAAAGGCACCATGAGAAAAGTCAGTCATTAATATGCAAACGCCTATGAAACATCTCCATAACGCAGTGGCTGCGAGGGAGGTGTTAAACTCTGGTAAGGATGCTGTGGAACAAAAGTGTATTATTGTTTTTCCGCAAGATCTGCAGATGACTTTACAAGGCCGAGGCATCCAGACGACTGTCGGCCACCATGGTTGTGAAACGATGCCATGTTCAACACGAAAAGGGCTACATGTGAGTTACCACGGCACGACGGACACGACTGAAGTATGACACCGGTCATGAACGACTGCCAGCAGCACTTGCGAACAAGCAACCACACCCTTGCAAATGGTCTGCCTCAATATTTGCCTTGAAACTTGCCCTCTGCACCTGAATGTGAAAACAAAATGAGGGAGAGGTGCAAAAACACACACAAACACAAAAAATTTCAAAGCAGAACTAAATCAGTCTACACACACACTGATTCGGCACCTGCAACCATGAAAGCTAAGCCGACAGAGCCCAGGCTAAAAAAGAGAAGCTGTCGGGCTGCACCAGGGTGAGGAAGGGGGGAGGCGGAGAGCGTATGCAAATTCAGATCGGTCACAGACTCGAGTCTGGTTTTGGCATAGCCTAAGTGTCTCTTTTTCCCCTTTTCTTTTTGGTGAAGTCAAGGGCTGGCGCATTACCCACCTTCTCTTAAAAACCTGTTAGGGATCCGCAGGCTGGGGCATGGTTGGACGAGGATTCGTTGAGCCTGAAGCCAGCGAACTCTCTTCTTAGAGCCTGTCACCACAATCACCGCAATCAGACAAACAAACAAAACAACACAACAACAACAACAACAACGCAGGACAATGGTAGAAATTAAACATACACACAACACGGGACAAACACCACTGTAATGTTTTTGGTTTTGTTTTTCATCAAACCTTGGGTTCAAAAATAATGGGCTCAGTGTTGTTATAAAAGGCTCAACTGGAACACTTTTTGGAAAAAGAAGAGACACATGAAGTGTTTCACATAAAAGGGAGCGTTTCTTCTATAGAAATAAGTGGGTAGGCTGCCCAGCCATCCCGGTCACCCACTCACTAATCCCTTCCACAATTCTTTTCTGCCCACAGCACACAGAAAGGGCCACCGCAACCACAACAGAGAGACAATGATTGCTGTCCGTGAAGTTTGGTTGTTTACGTTTGCGTGGGGGATCTGCTCTTATTCTGGTACTGTTTATGCCGACTGGCTGCCAACATAAGCACATTTTAGATATCAGAAACATACCACAGTAAGCGCCCCACGTCTGTACCCAGAGCTACTCCGGACGACCCAAGCAACCGGACCGGGTTTAGTTAATAGGGGCTGTTTTTCCCATCTTTTCCGTAAACTGTTGCACTTCATATTGTCATCAAACGAGAGGGGGAGGGGGGGTGGGGGGGTCTGGCACCAAGGCACCAAGTGAAAGTACAGGGCTGACCAACTCCATCAGTACCAGCTATGCTCCCATGTTTAATCATGTACGCTATATGGACAAAAGTATTGGGACAACTGTTTGGCCCTTACTTCCAGTGAAAGACAATCTTAATGCTTCAGCATTTCAAAAAATGCTCTACAGAATAAATGGACACAAATTCTCACAGAAACTCCAAAATCTTGTGGAAAGTCTTCCAAGAAGAGTGGAAGCTGTTACAGCTGCATAGGCGGGCACCCACTCCATATTAAAGTCATTGGATTTGAATGCACGATCATTTAAGTCCCTGTTGGTGTAATGGTGAGGTGTCCCAAGAATGTTTTTAATGTCTTTAATGTCTTTAATGGGGTGGTTTTTACTATCTATCTCTCCATCTATCTATTACCAAAATTCCACATGCACTTAACCAGTGGCACCCAGCAAGCAGTATATGCGGACAGTATCTTGCTCAAGGGAACCTCAATGGTGCCACTGGCAGTCTTGGGATTTTCTGATGTACTGATCACAGAAGTAACTCCCTAACCACCAGGCCACCAGCTGCACAATATTAATAAATGACATACAATGATTTCAGAATTATGTTGCTATTGAGGTATTTGCTTAAACAAAATAATAAATATAACATCATAGGATGGACGTTAATTTTCTCTTTAATTTACAGTAGCTTACTTGAACAGTCTCAGATGTTTCAGGGGCTCACTTCATTATATCTTGTACAAATCCAATTCCAATGAAGTTGGGACCTCGTGTAAAACGTAAATAAAACCAGAATACAATTATTTGCAAATCCTTTTCAACCCATATTCAATTGAATACACTACAAAGACAAGATATCTAATGTTCAAACTGATAAACTTGATTGTTTTTTTGGTTTTTTTTAAAATTTTCACTCATTTTGAATTTGATGCCTGCAACACGTTCCAAAAAAGCTGGGACTGGGGCATGTTTACTACTGTGTTACATCACATTTCCTTTTCCTTTCGTTCAGTAAGCGTTTGGGAACTGAGGACACTAATTGTTGAAGCTGCGTAGGTGGAATTCTTTCCCATTCTTGCTTGACGTACAACTTCAGTTGCTCAACAGTCCGGGGTCTCCGTTGTCGTATTTTGCGCTTCATAATGCGCCACACATTTTAAATGGGACTGCAGGCAGGCCAGTCTAGTACCCGCACTCTTTTACTACGAAGCCACACCAAGCAGGAACGTCCCTGAAAAAGACAGCGCTTGGATGGCAGCATATGTTGCTCCAAAACCTGTATGTACCTTTCAGCATTAATGGTGCCTTCACAGATGTGCAAGTTACCCCTGCCCTGGGCACAAACACCCCCATACCATCACAGTTGCTGGCTTTTGAACTTTGCGCTGATAACAATCCGGATGGTCCTTTTCCTCTTTGGCCCAGAGGACACGACGTCCGTGATTTCCAAAAACAATTTGGAATGTGGACTCGTCAGACCACAGCACACTCTTCCACTTTGCCTCAGTCCATCTCAGATGAGGCGTTTCTGGGTGTTGTTGATATGGCTTTCGCTTTGCATGGTAGAGTTTTAATTTGCATTTGTAGATGTAGCGACGAACGGTGTTAACTGACAGTGGTGTTCTGAAGTATTCCTGAGCCCACGTGGGAGTATCCTTTACAGAATGATGTCGATTTTTTTTGCAGAGCCACTTGAGGGATGGAAGGTCACGGGTATCCAATGTTGGTTTTCGGCCTTGCCGCTTACGTGCAGAGATTTCTCCAGATTCTCTGAATCTTGTGAGGATATTATGGACAGTAGATGATGAAATCCCTAGATTCCTTGCTATTGTATGTTCAGAAACATTGTTATTAAACTGCTGGACTATTTGCTCACGCAGTTGTTCACAAAGTGGTGAACCTCACTCCATCCTTGCTTGTGAACGACTGAGCCTTCTGGGGATGCTCCTTTTATACCCAATCATGACAAACACCTGTTTCCAATTAACCTGTTCACCTGTGGAATGTTCAAAACAGGTGTTTTGTAAGCATTCCTCAACTTGCTCAGTCTTTTGCTGCCCCTGTCCCAGCTCTTTTGGAATGTGTGGCAGGCATCAAATTCAAAATGAGCGAAGATGTGCAAAACAACAACAGTTTATCAGTTTGAACATTAGATACCTTGTCTTTGTAGTGTATTTAATTGAATATAGGTTGAAAAGGATTTGCAAGTTATTGTATTCTGTTTTTATTTACGTTTTACACAACGTCCCAACTTCATTGGAATTGGGGTTGTGCTTGTATAACTGTGTATGTGACAAAGAATCTTAAATCTTGATTGATTTTTTTTTTTTTTTTAAACCCATGTAGTTAATGTGTCTTGCACTTTTTCCTTTATTTCACTCTTCTGTATTGACTGGAAGAGTTTGTTTAGGTGAAGCTGGCATACTGTGCTAAAACAAGTTTTGTTCATTGTACTGCATTTGAACCCGACAGACTTAAATTCCGCATTTCTCTCTAATACCAATTCTAGTGGATCTAGTCTCAGTTTCTACAATTTGCTAATATTTATGTTTTGGATGGGTGTATAAGAATATTGGAAATTGGCCACTATTCCAATATTAGTGCATCTCTATAATTAATGTAGCTTTTTATCGCATACATGATTGATTAGTACAGTTGCAGCATCTTGCACAATAGCTCTAGGTTATAAAACATTTGCACAATATTCTATTGCATTAAAAGGCACTTTGTTCTCATGTACTTTTAAGCACTAACTGGTGTAATATAAATTACATTAAAAACACTGAGTAAATAAAATGCTTCTTGTTTTAAAAGATTAAAAACATGAATTTGAGAGTAAAATCTTCACTTTAAGTGATGCACACAAAAGTGACTTCTATGACAATTTCCTTTTATATAGTTTGGTATTTAACTATAGATTACTTTAACTATAATAACTTAACAACATAAAATAACAACAATAAAGACATAGAATTTTTAGCCTTAAGATTTTATGATAAATAATAAATCATATTATACTTTATCCATTGTTTTAAAAGCTAAAAGAAATAACACTGCACAAACATTTAGCAACATTTAGTCTTTAAGCCACAATATGGGAATTACAGTCTTTGAAACATCATCCATTTATCCCACTGCCCCGAGTGTTATTTTACTCTGCAAGTCTATTTTTTGCCACTTGCCACAAGTGGTACATTAATAGTTTCTAACTAGAAACACCACAAAAATATGACACTGCTATACCGTGAAAACTTGCCCATAATCAAAACACCACAGGGACTATATTTCATCCTTGTAAGCAGCTGTGGTCCAAGGAGATTCATGTAGGCTGGTGATATACTGTAATGATCTTGCCATGTAGAAACCACACACAAAATAAAAAGTACACCAGTGGCTCCCAGCTTTGGTCCTGGAGACCCCCGCGCTCTACACAAGGCTTATAAACAAGTTGATAAGTACTAAAAGGTGCTGAAGGACCAAGGTTGGGACCTAGACTATGCAAATTAGATAAAAAAAAAACAAAAACAATGAATAATAATGCGGCTAAAGTAAAGAGGGAGTCAGAAACAGCTGGTCAACCACACACACTTATGGTATCAACCACAAGCATTTATGGTCTGGTAACTGCTGAAGCCTCTGGCTCTTGACATCACAGCAGTACTAAAATAATAAAATACATGTTATAAGAAAAGAGAATTACAGGTTATCTTAAAAAGATATCCACTAAATACACATCCGCTCCACTCTATATGCTTTCATTTCAGATATACCCCTCTCAGACATGCCTTATCGAGCCAGGAATATGTTTGGTTGATCTGATGATATTCAGCGTAACAAACAGTGCAGTTAAAATAATAAAAAAAACTGATATAGCCATGCATTGCCCTTTTAATAGGATCAGGCCTGAAATCAGATTGTCTTTACCTTAGAAATTCTAATTTCTGGTTACACTATGGACAATCCTTGAAGAAAAGACTAACTTATTTTGATCTCCCATCAAAATTTGAAGACATTTATATGCCTCTTGCATCATTTTCATCATGCACCAGTGATTAGGAGAATATTGTTAATATGTTGTTTCACCATTTCCCCCCGCAATCATCACTTCCCACCAGGTAAAAAGGGTCTGCTAACTCACAGACCAGGGCTGGAAGAACCAGAGGGGATAAAGGGAGCACTAGATATTATTGTACTCTTAAATCTACCCCTGCCTTCTTTAAGAAAGTTGATATTGCTGATTGCTAACTTCTCTTTGGTAAATCTGTTTTCTCCCTGCACATGCTTCTCTCGTTTTTCACGCTAAAATTGTCCCAGTTCAGAAAAGGGAGGGGGTTAAAATTTTGACATCTCATTGACATTGACTCTGAATAAGAATCTGCAAAATAACTGCCATATTTACACAAACTAAACATTCACGAACACAGTTTAAAATCTAAACATGACATATTGTTTATCCTAAAACCACACAATTAATTCTCATGTAATAAACTATTCAAATGGGCAAGAGAGCAAAATAGCTCAAGGCTGCAAGAGTAGGAGAGAAAAGGTATGCTGCAAAGTGGTGAAAACATGTCAGACACGCTCAAGAGAGTTTCTTATAAATAGAAACACTTTCCAAGGTCTAGTAGCTCAGTCTGCAACTTTTGAATCCCTGAAGGCCAGACAGTGGTGATTACGGCAAAATTCATTTGTACTCATACAACACACACAACAGGGAAGACTCCTATGATGAGAACACTCTCAAAAAAAAGAAGAAAAGGCTGACACCAGCACCGCAAATACAGTCTTCTAGAGAATCAAATGCACGGATGTGACCAGACGGATTTGACCTTCACAGTTAATGCATCAAATCGCCACCTGTCTTTCACAGCTCACAGAGGAGAATGCAGCCATTTACTGTCTGTTGTGTCCTGAGATAAGGTTCACCACCTGCTCTGAGATGTTCTTGACGATTAATGAATGATGTGACGGGGGAAAACACACAGAACTGTACTACAATCGGCAAGTTCAGAACTTCAAAATGTGCCTTTATTGCAAAGGAAAGTGTAGTGGCCCATTTTAGTAACACATGAACACACCACAGAACACATTTAACACATTCACCAAGTGAAGCAGTGGGCAACCAGGATCACAGCACCCGGGGAACAGACAGTGCTTGCTCAGTGGTGCCACTAGCAGTCCTGGGATTCAAACCCATGGCCTTCTGGACACCACCAGGACACCAGCCACTTATTTATCATCAGGTAAATGGACGATGATGGTAAAGAGCCGTATAATCAGATAACATAACATTTAGTTTAGACGAACTGCTCTAAAAGTGGCTTTTGAGGATACATGCATGTGATGCATATTATATTGTATCACATGTATTTATTTATGTCAACCACATTTCTTTGTAATTTGCCTTTGAATCACCTTACTAGTGCAAAAATACTATTTTCTGCCTGACATTTAAACTCATTCAGGAAGCCTGGAGAACTGTTCAAGACCGCACTATAAATACAAGAAAGTCAAGGATCCTTGGAAACAAGATATGAAGAAATGAGCGGGTGCTCAAAGTTCAAGACTTTTGCATGGTACTAAAACTAAATGTCTGTTGAATTTTAAACTCAGCAATAGCATATGTGATTTTTTTTTGTTGATGTTCAGCTAAACAACAAGGAGGAGAAATTAGCCTGCAAAGTGAAAACAGATGGGCTTCCTAAATGCACCTCTGATCCTCCTTTCCATTCCACAATGTCCTGTTGGAGAAATCAAACAATGTAGTACGACAGAGCCTTGTCAGTCACAAAATCTTGACTAAAAAGGAAAGAAAGAAATACAGACACCGGATATGTTTATTCTACTTATCTTAAACTCCTGGACACACGACTTCTGAAGAAGGTCAAGTGTCTTGAAACCTCCTGATTCGCATGTCAATGTAGGACTAGAGACTAGCACTTAAATGAATAAAGGTCACTAAATATGAAGGTAAATCTTATTTATTAAAATGGGGTCAAATTGTCCCCCAAAATAAAGGAGGGTTAGCAAGTTAAGCTACATTTACTGCACTGACGATGGACTAAACTTTTTTTATAGCATTTAAAACAGCATAACATGAAAACAACATAAGAACATGACCAAACATAAAACATTTCCATCTACCTTGTTTATCAGTTGCTCTAAGCAAACAGCTGGATAGCTAGTTAGCATTGTAGCTACGTTTGGACCTTAACGAACCATCATCATTTTAATGCAGAAATTAAAATCTGATATTAGTAAATACCACGTTAACATCAGACAAAGCTAGATAGAAAACCAGCTTTCTTTCCAATTTGCCTGGAAACAGCTATACTGGTAAGCCAAAAATGCTAACTTCTGTTAGCATAACAAACCAAACTAGCTGTCAGGCTAATACTGTATATTTGTGGGTTTTTGATAAAAAATGGCTCAGATATTAGGACGGGGTTTGCACAAAAAGGTTCAGAAAAGTGTCTGGAATCCGTCGCGTGTGTGAAGGTGAGTAAGAGTGGTTAAATGTGTATAAAAAGAGTTTTTTTTTCGTGGGTGTGGGAGCACTGACCTGCCACTCGGAGCGGGGGGCTGTATGACAGCTTCTCGAACCGGTTCAGCTGCTCCGGGCCGGGGGCTGCAGGGGCCGCACACATCATTCGGCAAAAACAGAAACTCACTCAAACCATCAAACTAACGGACTCACTAAAAAACAGCTCTGTCTCCTCTAACCGCAAATAATCCATCCCGAACCAAACCGCGTCCCATCCTGCTCCAACCCGACAGACTCCACGGAGCCAGGAGCCAAAATAAGAGTCTGACCCGAGTCTCCCGGCGTGACCTGCAGATGTGACCACGACGCCACCCAATATATAAATATATATCTTCAATATACAATATCTTCTATGACATATACAGTATTATATATATTATATATATAATGACTGAACTGAATCGTAAAGAAGAAAATGAAGAATGAGTGAATGAAAAGAAGTCTTGTATAATTAAGGGCCTTTTGCGATGACGACGATGATGATGATGATGATTCATATTATTATTATTATTATTATTATTTTGTTGTTGTTGTCATTGTTGTTGTTTGAATTTACTTTAAAATTAAGATGTTTCTTTTTCCTCTACAGTTCTATATTTTATTTTTCTTAAATCTTGATTGCTGCCCTTGTACCGGTTTAACTGTTTTTAATTATTTGTAATGAGTTCGTGATATTATAAGTGGGTTAGACTCCTCTGTGAGAAAGTATTTAAACGGGTTTATTAGAAGGTTCTCGATCCGTTATAACCTCACAGAACCTCCAGAACAAAACCTCCAGAACAGAACCTCACCCGCACCCTCACCCGCACCCTCACCCCGGCCCTGAGCTGTTGCTTTATATTGTTATAAAGGTACAATCGATAAAATAACTTATTTAACATTAAAGTCGTTTAATGGGATTTATGTGCCCAGTCTTTCGCGTTGAGGATATTTAACGGTCACTGCTCGCTAACTTAGCAGGTTTGGGTTTTATTTTAATAGACATTTAAAATACACATATCGCAGAAAACACATTTTTTTAATAAAGGAAACTGATGTAGTATGTAGACACTGTTGAAAATGTATTCTGCAGACGACAGTGCAAAACAGTTAATATATGCAAATTAATGTGCAAAAAGGATCCTTATATGCAAATAAAGACATTTTACTTCATTTTTTTAAATAAAAGAAAGCAACGTAGCACTTCTTTTACAGAATTTAAGTGTCAGTATGTAGAATTTTGTCAGTATGTAAGTAATAAGTATTGATCAGTGAATGTGAATTCATGTGAAATGATGATGTGTTTTATTAATTTCAATAATACAGGTTCTCCTGGCCCCTCATCCCTGAGTTATCCCCTCCCCTTTACTATCTGTCTTATTTATAGCCAGAATATTACCATATTTATAGCCTTTAACTTCGCTCATAATTCTACAGTACAGTAGTAGTTTTGATCTGTTCTCAGTTTTGCTGTGAGATATAAAGTTCTGATTTAAGGTTATGAGTTGATACGAGGTTCAGATCTATGGTTCTGTTTTAAACTGTTTTTCCCCATAAAGGTCCCTGTCTGGTTTATTCTGTTTATAATGTTCCTCTCTTTCTCGTCATGTGCTGTTTGAGTCGTACCTGCCTGCCAAGCTGTCTGATGTTGAAGGTAATTAAGATTTCTGGATTAAAAATCATTTTGGAATGTGTGTTTATAGCAGATGGTAGCAGATGATGGTGCTGTGAGACACAAGGTGAGGTGAAGATGAGTAGGTTTCTGGGTTTAAATGTTTAGGGTGTCTGTGTGAGTGTCATGATCCCTCGTCTCTTCTTCTCTGTGTCCTCAGGAACTGCTGAGCCTCATAATTCAGTTCCAGCAGCACAGATGAGGATCTCTCCCTTCATGGAGCTCTTTCCAGTGGTTATCCACCATCTACTAGCAGACACAGGTCCAGCAGAGCATTGACTGTCCTCCACCAGAACCCCCTGTAGGAACAGGATCCTCGTGTTTGACTGGTATATGTGACTTTATGTATATCAGTTTGATACAGTACACTCGCATCTAACCTTGTGTTTTCTACTGTCGCCCCTCTCTCTGTGGGGTTGTGTGTTTGATGAGACACTTCCTGTGACAGAGCCTTGACCCTGCAGTCCACACTGAACCAGATAAGGTAGGACCTCCTATACTCTTTCACTTTTTGCTGTCTTTGACTTACTGCGAATTCATTCCGTCCACACAGACCTGAAACACCCGAATAATTCGACTTTTTAAATGCACTTTCTTTACCTGTTTTTGTCTATTTTTGATCAGAATGAACAGCAGAAGACTGATTCTGGCCAGCATCGGTGACAAGGTAAGCTAAATCTTTTTAAACAGCTTTATTACAGCTTTATTAAAACAAGAAATAATAGTTTGAGTTTGGGTACTAAGAGAACTGACGAAGTGACATTTCATGGGTCAGTCTCACAGTTCAGTCACAAGAGGGCGACATAAGATCAGTGTTCAGATCCTGAATCTGAGGCTGGCTGTGTGTTCAGAGGCGTTTTTCTTCAGAAAGAAGATCTGTTCAGTACTGCACTTTTCAGGACCTCTCGTCTGTCATTATAGTTCCCTAGTAAATGAGACGGAGGGGATGCTGTACATCAAACCGCCAAAATAAACTTAACTCCTGCCTGGCCTGATATTTAAACGCTAATAAGTGTCATTACCATTTTTCTTTTTTATTTCATACGACAATTTTAATTATAAATTAATGGAAAACTGATAAACTAGCATGATTTCAAAGGTCCAGTTACACTACCTGTCCAAACAATATCCAGGTAGACACACACACACACACACACACACACACACACACACACACACACACACACACACACACACACACACACAC
>JBBJLR010000133.1:27899395-27909704 GCA_037577145.1 Brachypetersius gabonensis | reverse complement strand
GTGTGTGTGTGTGTGTGTGTGTGTGTGTGTGTGTGTGTGTGTGTATGTGTGTGTGTGTGTGTGTGTGTGTGTGTGTAAGATACAGATATGTTCACACAGCTCCGTCATTACTAGCCCCTCATTCCCAGCCTGGCCCCTCGTCCTCCTCCCTCCACAGCATTGGCCGACGCTTATCTGACCGCATCGAGGACAGCAGGTACATCACACACAGCCTGACCCTTCTAATCTCTGACCAGCCTACACACACACACACACACACACACACACACACACACTGTTTTCCCCTAAACCCATTATGCTCTCCTTTAGACATAAACGAGTATGTTCATTACTTAGTCAGACACACCATCGCTCATTTCTTTCCTGCACGTTAAAATTACACCTGTAGTTTTTCATTCTCTCCCTGTTTCGCTCATCCTAGCTGGCGTGTCAGAGCTTTCCTCTCCAGGGAAGAGCCAAAGCGGCAGCGCCTGCTTAACAATGTGCCATATGGGGGTGTGTCTAAGCACACATAAATGCAGATTTATGGCTATTGGTGCTTGTGTTGCTCCTCTGTGTCTGCTTACGGGGCACAAATAGGCTGGGGAAGTCACGGCTACACGTGTGAAATATGCGTGGCCTGAGGATATTTAAACGTGCGCTAATTTAGCCTGTTACAGGGAGTCCTGGGAGACTCTCTTCCGGAGTGGCCCAGACCGGCCCGCCGTACCGTTACTAACTCATTTCGGGGTTTATTTGATGGAGAAACACACACGGGCCGTAATTGTGTTAACGTTAGCTTTTGTTTCCCCCAGTGCTGGGGGAACGCCAGATGCCTGTGGACGCACTTCTTCCGCGCCGAGCAATGAAGCTCCGAAGCCAAAGTGGTTCTCACGGCCTCCGGGGCCCTCACTGTAATAACACAGCGGCTCTAAAACTGGCGTCTCTAACATGCCGTTAATGGACGGTTTGGGATTCTACTTAGTTAATTCTTTATTGATGAATGTGTTTTATTTGCAATCTTTGAAGAAACTTAGGCTCTGCGCAATATTTTCCTCTCTGTAATATTTTCCTGACAGCTGTATTAAGTGGAGTGTTGGGAGCAGAGCCGACTTGTATTAATACAAGGCTGCATATTATGAATACCTCTCTCTCTCTCTCTCTCTCTCTCTCTCGCTCTCTCCCTCACTCTCTCAGCTCGGAGGAATCTCGTGCCAGTTCTGGCCTGTCCATGCATAGTTCAGCAGGGGGACTCTCAGTGGGGAGCCCAGCCGAGGGCTTGGATGCCGGTTCAGGGCCAAAGGTGGAGCAACTGGATATCTCTGTGTTGGGGGAGAACCTCGAATCACTCAAAGGCAAGGAATATAAGGCTCTCATTAGATGTTGTTTGCTACTTTACACGACCAAAAACAACCCTCAGTAACATGCATTTGTAGTCACTCTTGTAATTGTTTTTTCTTTTTTTTTTGAAAACTAAGAAAACTTACAAGCACCAGATATAAAGGAAACTATAAGAACACTATAATATGGCTGTTCAGCATGTTTCCAAGGCTATAAATATCAACATTTCCTCCAAAGAAATAAAATATGACTTAAGAGAAATAAAATTGCCATGGAGTCCAACAGTTTTCATTTAAAACTAGTTTCAGAATTAGATTTTTGTAAAACCAAGAACACTTGTGACCATATTTAGTCCTGTTTAACTAAAGGTCTAATCAAAAAAGGGGAGGAGAAACCAAATACCAAGCAATTCTGAGATTCCTGTAAAGATTGTACTCTTCACTCAAAGTATTGTGGTGATAGTGTGTGTTGGAATGAAAGTATGAAGTCGAGGGATGTGTTGTACTTTCTCACAACAATGCACATGTAACATATCAAGGGTTTGGATCACAAGGGGCAGAAGTGAAACTGTCATTTACGCCCCTTGTGCTCCAAACCCTTGATATATTCATTTGCCAAAATATTATTTGTAGTGTATGGGTGTCTGTAGGATATCTACGTCACTCTATCTGTTCTTTATCGCGTCTGTTTAGGGTAAAAGCTTTCCCTCCACAACTAAAACGGCAGTAAAACAGCTCTCTCTCTGACTGCAGATCACTGGGAGTCGGGCCTGACCCCGGGCGCCCCCCGCTCAGCCCCAGAGCGAGTCTCTCCCACGCTGACCACGTCCCCGGGACGTCCAGGTTCCGACGTCAAGCCCGTCCTGCCACCCATCCCATCTGGACGCAAAGCCACCGAGCTTAGTCCTGCGCCGTGATGGGTCGGGCAGTCCGGTGGATTAGAGGTGAGAGAGGTGGGAGAAATACATTAGACAAAAATAGGTCCTGAAGACTGTATGTAATGTGTGTAGTAATAATAAATTAGTGTACGTCCTTGTAGGCTTAAATGGCTGGTTAAATATACAGTAGGTCAAGAAATTAAATCACTCTGCTGATGCTTAAATCAGTTTTCTGTGTTCAGGTTACACAACCGAATACAAATGCATGGCCTGAGACCCTATTTATACCCTATTTATACCCTATTTATACCTGCTCACTTCGTGTGACTGCTCTCTGGTTTGTATTCTGATCAGAAGTGTGTTTACACTCAGTAGTCAAAAGCATCTAAGGTCAGTAATGTATGTAGTGATAATAAATTGGTGCACAGACTTCTCGATTGTGCTGTGTGCAGCCACGTAGACAGATGATACAGATGAAGACAGTAACTCATGATACGCCTGATGAACTGATGAAGCGTAACTGTAGTCAAATATGTTAAACCTAAATGCACAGCGCTGTCACAGCGCCACGCTGGAATAGAAGTCATTAATAAAATCGAATATTATCTCCCATTTACGCTCCACTCAGCTTTACTCACCTATCTGCTCCCTCGCTATTGAGAGAGTGCGAGTGGTCTAAAAGCCTGGAGTCCGATCGGATGTCAGCGAAGTGACTGAAAATGGTTCATGTTCTCTATTTAAATACAAATGATGTCTCTTCACATGTATAATGAGTGATGATGGTGTAAAAACGAATTACAGTGACTTGCTGTTAAGGAATGTTTGTGGTATAATCCGTCAAAGAACATCAAAAAAACAATAATAAAAACAAAAACTGATATATAAGTGTCTAAAATCTGTGACATTCTTTATTTAACTTCCCTAAATGGACAAAAACTATTCAGCAAACTGGTCATATCACGGTGACTCACTGTACTGTATATGCTGAGTGATATCAGTCTGTGTGTGTGTGTGTGTGTGTGTGTGTGTGTGTGTGTGTGTGTGTGTGTGTGTACACACCTGGCCATCTGTCAGTGTCATGCCCTCAAACCAGCAGATGTTGTAATGATCTTATAATTTAGAGGCAGTTTCAGACAAGACAGGCCCACAATGCTGCCGCAGCTCGCAGGCATAACCCACTTAGAGTCAGTCTTCACACCTCCCTCACATTATCCAAATACATGACCTCCCACATCTGGATTGTAGGCCTCATAACTATGTTTCCATATGGAGCTAGAATTCTGCACTGCGTATTTAGGAAGCTCCTCACACGTCCACACATATTTCTTCATATGAGTGAAGTCACGCAGGTTTTTATTGTCATTTCTACCATGTACACACAGTACATAGTAAAACACGAAACAACGTTCCTCCAGGACCATGGTGCAACAGAACACAACAGAACAGAACAAAACACAAGTCAGGACAGAACACAACAGCAACAATGCAACTAAACAAGACAAGACACCGTTCAGTGCAAGTGACAATGGCCACATTGAGGATAAATACGCCATTTTGACCGGTACTGTGTTCTAGCAGCAGAGGAGCGCAAAGATGCAGAACAGAGTTTACATGTGCAAAAAATAGATCAATAGTAATAAATATAATTGTGCAGTTTGTAGCAGCAACATGACAGCAAATGTTGTGTTTTATACAGAATGTGTGATATAAGAAGAGTATTTTAGATAAGACTAGATAAGATAACTCTTTATTTACATTGTTACAGCAGCAAGTGGACAAAAGATGAAAGTAAGCGCAGCATAACCTATAAAATAAAAGCTATACAGCAAAACAATATAGTATAAATGTATAAGTATATGTATGTACTTACTGTAGATATGTATGTACTGAATAAATATATATATATATATGAACACCTTGGATATATATACAGGTACACATTGGAGTTTATATATATTATAACTAAAGGACATAAATCTTTTTGCTTTAAAATAATAACCAAAGACGTCCTTGCAGACTTTAAATGGCTGGTTAAATATAGTGTAAGAAATTAAATCATTCTGCTGATGCTTTAATCAGTTTTTTGTGTTCAGGTTACACAACCGAATACAAATGCATGAACTGAGACCCTATTTATACCCTATTTATACCTGCTCACTTCGTGTGACTGCTCTCTGGTTTGTATTCTGATCAGAAGTGTGTTTACACTCAGTAGTCAAAAGCATCTACGGTCAACCAGACTGAAATCCAATTACTGTGTGGCAAATATGCAAACTGGCAACCAATCTTCTGTGCTTCTCCTCATTTTTCTGTTCTATGTAAAAAAAGGACAGGTTTGCAGTGACACAGGCTGTTTAAAATCATGACATTTCTTAAAGAAGTGAATTATGTGTTACAGAATAAGAGACGAAAATCACAAATGATTTCAGAAGCGATTTGTTGGACAGGAACGCGGCTGTTGGTGATTCTATTGTCTTAAATTCACATAATATGTGAGTGGCACTTTCTTCCTGCACTGCTACCATATACAGTAATTCCCCACTTTTCGTGGGGGTTACGTTCCAAGAGCACCCGAGTTTTGTGAAAAAATGCATTCTTGAGTTTTGGTTAAAAAAAATGCCTACAAATGTCTATTTTTATAGTGTAAAACCTAAATCTGCTCTTGGATTAATTAAATTAATTTAATTTTAAACTCAGTTCAATGCATTACCCTTAAAGAAAATGTAAAGGTAAATAAATAATCAGAATCAGAAAACTTTATTGCTTAAAAAATCTAAGCATTAGCGGTTAGCATTAACAGTGAGCAACAAGCCAAAACAAAGACTTGTACACAAAAAAAGGTTGAAATAACTTTTAGTGAGAGACAGGATGAATATAAAAGAGAGTGAAGAAATTTAGCTTGTGTACTTTTCTTGCTCATGTCGTTATAGTCTGTTCCCATCTAAGCTGATTATAATGATGAAATGTTCCCATTGCTTTCATTTCAAGACGTTCTCGCATAAAGTATCGGTTTAATGGCGTGTGAGAAGATGCGCACTGATGAATGACTGAAGCTCAGAACTGAAGGCTTGGTTTTTTCAGCAGCCATGCACTCACACAGGCACTGGCAGCTCTCAGTATGGGTCTCTGTGCCAGGTCAAATGTGGCACACATGCTCAGTCAGTGTGCATCTTCTTTTCTCAGATGTAATGTGATTTAAAAATTACACGAGACATCCAAAACACATTCTTTAGAGAAAAACCCAGTCGCTTCACAGCTGAAGGCCAAACTCTGCAGGTATCGCAGTGTGCTTTAATTGCTTTTTTTGTTAAACATATTCTAATATGGATTAACTATAGCTATTACATATTTACAGTATTTTATTTATAGTGTTTTTTCATTCGTATTTTTATTTTTATTCTATTTTATTCTGTTGTTTCTTAATTTGTAACTTTAAACTGTCTACTTTTTTTGTGGCAAAACAAATTTCCCTCTTTTGGGACTAATAAAGGTTTATCTTATCTCTTATCTAAACGTTCAAATACAACGCTGGATATAACGCTGGATCTGGTTACAGTGTCCCCTGTCAAGTATCCTATCCACTTGGCCACCACCACCCCACCAGGCTTTATTAGATGTTCCTACTAGTTAAGGCCTCGTCCACACGGACGCTTGAATCTTGGATAAATGAACGCGTTCGTTTTCGTTGTGTTTTGTATCTTGATTGACTTCTTTGAGGCGTTACACTGGAGATCATCTGACGCTGTTTAACGCCAGCCTACAGCCCAGTGTGTAGTTTAGTGTACTCACCTGAGGGGGCAGTAATTATTCTCTCCAGATTGTTTAAATCTTGATTTGTAGTTCTACATTAAAAACATGGATCCCTATTGTTTGTTAAAAAGTAAAGGTAAATGTTTATTAAAATGTTTGTTAAAAAAAGTCTACTTGACTTGACAATCAAATCCTCCTGATATGGCACCATAGGCAGGAGAGGAACAAATCTTTTGTTGCAGTTCACGGAACATATTCGGTCCTTCAGAACATCAACTGAACACCATGTAAACGCAATAGCGGCTTTTCTTTATGTTCGTCAGGATTTTGGCAGAAATTGATGGCAAGACGCCTTGTGAACAAGCTGCCGACCGATTCAGGCGTCCGTGTGGTCGAGGCTTAATGGTCCATACCTACCAAAAGTTGTTCAAAGAAGAACAACTGGTGAACCAGCAACAGCGTTGTGGATTATGTTAGCTTTGATAGAAAGGGGTCAGAACTCACAGTACAGCGCCCTCTGCTGCATATGGGGCTGCAAAGCTGCAGACCGGTCAGAGTGCCCATACTAACACCTTTCCACAATTGAAAGCACCTACAATGAATCTATAATCATCATCATCACGCGGAAATATTCAGAACAACCCGGAACATAGCAAATATTCTCTGCTTTTTTTGCTTTTTTCGTTGCAATATGTTTTTTAAAAACTCATTTTAGTATTTCTGGCTCCCCGTGCATGGACTTTAAACCTCTCTCGCTCTCTCTTACTCTCTCTCACTCTGTCGTTCTCTCTTACTTTCTCTCTCTCTCTCTCGCTCTCTCTTACTCTCAACGCGGTATTTTCATTATACGCGGGTGCTCGTGTAACGTAACCCCCGCGAATAACGAGGGTTTACTGTATAATAAAATTACAAAACTGTACACTATTGACCCTTTCCAGGATGAATACCCCTGATTGCCATGGCTTAGTGAGGCATGTGAACAAGCTTGTTATGTCTTTTAAGTCATGGCCAGAAACTAGTAAGTTGTGGGAATGAGATCATTAAGAAGTTCCCACACCTCACTAAGTGGTGACCATGCATTAGGACCTTCTTCCCACAGTTTTTCAGCTTGATTAAAAAGCTAGAATATGTGACGTTCTACAGTATAAGCCTCATAATATAACAATTTCCTCCAGTTTTCTGATTCTGATTCTTGTTCTGAATGGGATCATTTTAGGCATTTACCGACAAAAATAATGATTTACTGAGAACAGTGGTTGAAAACTTCTGAACCCTATTATTTTTGCTCGTCTGAAACAGGGGGGTGGTTCTGATTCACACATGCTCCTGCTTGGGTTCTATCTCACAGCTCAGCTTATCAAGGCAGCCGGCTCACAATGCACCTTCTGTTCTGAGACCAAACCAAAGCGTTAGTCCGTGTTCCCGCAGATCCAGATTAATTCCCTGTCAAGATGGTGGGAGAAAGTTTCTTTTTTCTGTTTTTTAATTAGGGGATGCGGTCTTTGCAGCGTGTGGGTGCTGTGTGACTCTTTTAATTAAAAATATCACTTTGAGTAATGAAGTGCTAATGGAATGTAATTGCACCGATCAATATACTGTACATGCGGAGCGCTCTCTGGTGTCCGCGATGTATTCTCCAACCACAAATCCGCCAGAAGACGCTCTTCTTGTATAATGACAGAATAGCGCACGGAAGTTAGAGAAGTCAACACGACTTAATGAAACGGGGTGGAAGTTTGATGCCGACGTGTGTGTGGCGAATATTATTACCCCGTTCTGTTGCATTGGTCCAGACCCGCCGCGTGTAATAGTGAGCACAGCCAGAGCCACGTTGTATTTTATAATGGAGGTCTTAGCTTCGCTTGACCGGACTTGCTGATGGTATCTCGATCAGACTGATTCTGCACATTTGAAATGACACACCAACACTGCATTGTGTCTCCTCTGCACAGGAGAAAAGTTTGAGTGCAGCTGAGTGTGCAGTAATTAAACAGGTTTTCTTCCATTCGCTGTGTTTTGAGAGATGATTCTGTAGATGTTCACCTTGTCCTTACCTCCCATTCAACTAAATGTCAATTAAATACAACTAAATTTGAACATGACAGATTCCTTTAAATCTAAGCTTAACCTAAACCTAAGCTTAAACTAAACCTAACTTTAAACTAAACTGAACCTAACCTAAACTTATCTTTATCCTAACCATAACCAAAATCTAGACTTAAACTGAAGCTTAGCTTAACTTAACTTACAACTGAACTTGAATGTGACAGATTCCTTTAAATCTAAGCTTAACCTAAACCTAAGCTTAAACTAGACCTAACCCAACCTTAAACTAAACTAAACATGAACTTATACAAAAAATTAAAAATGAATAAAAAAACCATAACTTAAACTTAACTTTAACCTAACCCTAACCAAAATCAAGACTTAGCCTAAACCTCAGCTTAACTTAAAACTAAACCTAAGCTTAACCCTAACCTGAACCTAAAGCTAAAAATAAACTTACCCTAAACCTAAACCCTATGGGTTTAACCTTAATATTATATTCATTGTAATCTTAAACTTATCCAGACTTTAACATAAAACTAAACCTAACTTTAACCTAAACCCTAAACCTAAATCGAACCTTAAACTTAACCGTAACCTAAACTTAACCTTAACTGTCCCTGGTTCTAACCCTTAATCTTAACCCGAAAACTAAACCTGAACCCAGTCCTGTCCCTGTCGCTGATCTTCATCCAAACCCTGGTAGTAACCCTAAGTCAGGTTTTACGGCAAATGAGAATCAAGTGGCTTTCTCTGCATAGTTTGTGAATAATTTAAAGTTTTAAACAAATAAGGTGAGACCGTAATCTATATTCTCTCTCTCTCTCTCTCTCTCGCTCTCACTCTGTCTCTCTTTTATCTGTCCATCCATCCATTACTCAAACTCTCATTTAGAGCAGGAAGGCGAAGGGGCTGCAGGACGGGCAGGAAAAGGTCTAAATCCTGCGTGAAGCCATTAATGTGGCTCGTAAAAGTGCTGCAGCTCTTACTGTAGTGTTGGATGTCAGTTGGAAAGTAAGCGATGTTAATGGCCTCATTTAAACGGCTGTATTTACTGCAGCTCCTCCATCATCTAACCAGAAACAAATGCAGACATATCAAACCTGCCCAGCAGAAGTTTGGTCTGGCAGGTGGTGCAGCCGTGAATCTTTTGTAAGAGCGGCTGTTTCCTGTCCAATGAATATGCAAGACCTGTACAAAAGTCTTGAGCTGCTACTCATTTCTTTATTCATTGCTTTGAATCAAAAATACAATACAGTTATAATTAAATAAAAGGAGGTCCAGACACTCAGCATTCAGCACCACCAGTATACTGATCACCGCCTGATCATCTGGAATCATCTGAAATATACACACATTTTTATACTTTACTTTATTAAATAAGATGTTCAGGTGATCACTAGTCAGTACCTCATAAAGCAGAATGAGGTGCTTGTGTAGGAATTTAATAGACGCATGGCATGGATGCTGATATAAAATAAATTGCAGTAGTTGCATTTTTTTCTGGAACTGAACGCAGTTATGAACACAAACAAAGACAGTTTGAAACAGGTCTCTCATTTTTCACAGCAGGTTCATGGCTGCGCCACCTGTCAGACCAATCGTCTGATATGTCTGCATTTGCTTCTGGTTAGATGATGGAGGAGCTGCAGACCCGGCCCCGCTCATCAAAGAGCAGTGAATACAGCTGTTAAACGGGCATGGACTACTCAATATCAACATTTAATCCCATTAACCCCGCCGGCCTCCCCCCTGCCCTCAGTCATCCACCCTCTGATGGCCTCTTATCCAGTCTCTTTCTCTCATCATGTTCTTGACATGCTTTTTCTCAAGCCTTTCATTTGTTTATTTCCTACAGGCTCTGGGTTCTTCTTCAGTGAAGAGCTTTCTGACTCACCGTGACCTGGTTTTGACGAAGTACAATCGAGGTGATCAGTCATGATCCCATTAAACTTTAAAGGGCCTGTATAGTGGAAAACTATTGTTTTCTTGCTTATTTTAAACAATCAGGTTTGTTAACATTGTTTATACTATTAGATAAGAATACAATTCTACAGTAAACAGTGATGTTGTGTTCAGTAGATCAGTGAGTTCTTGTGGAAGTTTAGTATAACTGTAGTTTCATCAGAAACCTGGTTCGACTCCATCAGTCCTTCATTAAAAGAAATCAGGAGCTGCTGATGGAGCTTCACCATCCAAACAACGGCTGGAGGAACCTGGAACCGAACCTGTGTTCTCTTCACCAGCTCACACAGTATCAACTACTGTTACACACAGAACTAATCTGATACTGTTACACACACAGAACTGATCTGA
>JBBJLR010000133.1:27860447-27876431 GCA_037577145.1 Brachypetersius gabonensis | reverse complement strand
CACACACACACACACACACACACACACACACACACACACACACACACACACACACACACACACACACACACGAAAGCGGAAAGGTGTACATTAATTCAAAAACACATCAAAAGGATCACATGGCTTAGGCTTCATTAAAATCAATGAAATTCACCAACTGGAAAAAAAAAACAAAGCTAGAAAGAGAGACATGAAGGACTCAAAAAATAACCACATTCCATTTCAGAGGACACAGAACATTCATAACAGGATTATCCGTCACAGAGTCTGTCCACACTGTTACAGCTTGACTCAGGGCTAACTGTGGGGTCTCAGTGGACGACCAGCCTATAGGAACCAGAGACAGGGACAGGCAAAAAAGAAAAATAATTTGGTAGGAGTTATCACAGGATGACAGCTCTCTATCATATTAACAGTAACCCCAAAGCCTTTAGCAAGGCTGATTTTAGCAAAGATGTGATTAATCTGGTTATCGATGTGACCATGGGCATATACTCAAAACATTTACACACAGATAGGACTAGAACAGTCACAGAGCCCAGTGAGCACGCGCAGAGGGACCGAGGCACAGCAGCAGCTGCAGACGCAACAAACACAATGCTGACCTGTTAGAATGTCTACACACTGTTCATCTGAGAAATCCAGCCAAAGCCATCAAACAGAACAAATGACACAGAGACCTCAGCCCCACTGGCCTCAGAACAATACACACAGATATCTCCATAGAAAACAGCACTTATATTTAGAAGCAGTGGTGGATGTTTGTTTTGGACTCGGTTTGTATGTCTTTTCTTTTTTTTTTGAGAGGGACATTAGGAGAGAATGTAGAACGTTAGGCGAGTGAAGGAGGAAATGTTAATTGTCATGCACTAAGAAACACGCACTCACACCCCACAGTGGCAGAAGCTGTGTTGGAGGCAGTGGCAGTAGAAAAGGCTACATGTGTAGGGCTAGAAACATTGGTTACATCGTGCTGTTGGCTGGCGCTGGAGGGGTGACGCCTGAGGGCCCCCTGAAAGGAAGTGCCGCTCTGGAACGCACTCACTACATCCATCTGCAAGGAATCAGAAAGCATGACAGGAGGGCCCAAAGAACGCACATGAGAGAGAGAGAGAGAGAGAGAGAGAGAGAGAGAGAGAGAGAGAGAGAGAGATACAGAAAGAAAAAGAGAAGCAGGGAGGGATGATAGAAAAAGAAGGGCACCCATTTAAAGAGAGAACAGGGACAGGTAGCAGCGGAGAGAGAAAGGCACTGTATGGAAAACAGCGGATCCCAGTTACAGCCTCCCTGGCTTTATTGACCAGCTCGTCTCATCAGCCAATTGGATTGTGAACGGGTATAAAATAACTAATTTCCAAATTCACCAGCAAATAGACTCAAATAAGTTAACTGCACAAAAAAAGCACAGGAAAGGGGATCGCTTTAGAGCTAATCAAGAGTAAAAGAAACCAAAGATTGAAGAGGAGCAGGGCTTAATTTAGCATACATGTGTTCTATGGTGGTGCTGGATACATGAGTGGAAGTGTCCTGGTGAGGTTACCTGAGTCTGTATCCTGTTCAGACCTCGGAACCAGAGGATCTGCCCCCTGCGCAGCTCACGCTCAGCATGGTCAATCTCGTCAAGGTCCTCCATATCTTCCAGTTCTTCATCTGGGATCTCCTCCTTTTGAGTTCCATGGCCTGCTGTCTTTAGGAACTTCAGGCGACTGGTGGGGATGGAGGATATAACCTATACACAGGCAGAAGAGAAAGACACCCAATCATTATGCAGTTACATAATTGTGATGTCATGTTAGTGTTGATCCACATTAGGAGAATAAAAAAATGCACAGCTATTTCACAAAACTTTTTTGAAACAATTTAACTCGTGTGAATTTAGCCTTTTATTCCACCCCCATCACTTTATGTTCATTGTTCTCCACAGTTTGACCATAAGGGGGCAGTGCTCTACCACTATACATAACAGGTGGCCAATAACGCTGAGAAAGCAGCCACTCTATTATACCACGGACGGGTGAAGCGAATAACACTGACACAATAACATCTCATTACAGTGGCACTTTAAAGGGTGTCAACCAGCAAGAGAAAAGCCAGTTCTTGAAGTTCATGCGCTGACAAGTATTAAACTATGATGGCTAGACAACTGGCTCTGCGCATCTCCAAAATAGCAGGTCTTATAGGTAGGGTGTTCCTGGTATACAAAGGTCAGTACCGGCCAAAGGTGCTCCAAGGATGGAGAACCGATAAACCGGCAACAGGGTGATAGGAATGCAAGACTCACTGATTTTCGTGGGGAGTAAAGCTACCCTGTCGGGTCTAAACCTACTACAGCACAAAATGCTCAAAAAGTTCCAAGTTGGCTTTGCTAAAAAAGCTTGCTGCACATGGGGCTGTGTGGCTGCAGACCAGTCAAAGTGCCCATGCTGGAAAAGGTTGGCTGGGTGTTTTCTTTTTGTTATTACCACAGCACACCTCCAGAGGTGGAATCCATGCCTTGATGGGTCAAAACATTTACATTTACATTTATCAGACTCTTCTATCCAAAGCGACTTTCATTCCCTAACTACAGGGGGCAGTCTCCCTGGAGCAACTTGGGGTTAAGGGTCTTGCTCAGGGACCCAGTGGTGGTGCTGAAGGTAGGATTCGAACCCACGACCTCTTGATCTGGGGGCAAGTATCCTACCCACTGAGCTACCTCCAGCCCTCCAAAATTGTTTCAGAGGCACACAGGGAACCTACACAAAATTAGACAGGTGGTTTTAATGTTGTGCTTGAGTTCTCAAGCAGCGTTTGCCATCTTTGATCCTGAAGGCCTTTTGGTTTGAATTTCTTAGTTTACATGCTCCAAAAACACCTGATCCATCGGAACAGCTCATTGCTGGTGAAACACCAGGGTCACTCTAAAGCATTTTGAAATACTGATTCAAAAACTTGGTAATTTTTAAGCCTTGGTTATATTTAAAGGCCATTTATAACTTAAATAGAGACAAAAAGGCACAAGACAACCAGGAGTTACAGACAATACAGAGTTTGTGGCGTTTTGACAGAGCAGAGACTCCAATTCACACTTGCAGACTCTGGACTCTTTCAAAATTATGTTTAGTTAACTGCAAGCTTACCTGACCCCAGAGCAGACAACCAAAGCCTAAGAAGATGCACCACAGCCATTGGTCGATGGATAGGCCTACACAGCTGAAGGGCTTTCCTCCAAACTGCACGATCACAATCTAGGAAGAGATAACATCACCTTATCTGTGAGCTGTCTAGAAACTGAAAGCACTTCAATTTGAGTTCTACTCCAATTTTTTTTGATGCCTTTTTCCTTCTGACTTCAGTAGGCACTCACCTGAATGACAAAAGTGCCGAAAACAATGGAGCAGAAGATCAAATTGTTGAAGATGCCATCAAAGACATTTCTCTCGCCATGGATCTTCCGGGCATTGATTTCATTGAAAAGCTGCATCATAACGAAAGTGTTGAAGACAATTGTGTAATGTTCCGAGGGGGGAGCGTGAAGCGGCGCATTACGACCACTGTCTATATCGAACATCTTCTCACCTAAAAGAGAGAAAAAAAGATTGGTGTGGATCTCAATACACATTAAATTGTAGCGGTGTATCTATTGCATTCTCACACCCATTCCACACAAGTCAGGCAGGTAATGAATCAAACCCACAACACAAATGACTTACAAGACCATAAAGTACAGTAATTCAAAATTGATGACGCATCGTATAACCAGGTGATAAAAATTAGGGTATTGTATGATAATTAAACGCAAAAGAGATAATAGTCTATCATTACTCTGGAACTGGTGACAGAATCTCTCAATCTGATGATTTTGAAGGTCAAACATACAGACAGCTACAAATACACCAAACACACATTTATGTATATTACCGTGAACAAATGTGTTAAGAGCTCATCAGTTTGTTTTATGACATTTTTTGACCCATTCATTTCTGAAATAATTGTCTTTTGAATATGTTTAATGGTAACCACAACATATGTTTGCAAACATTACTGTGCAAACTGTTGCAAACATTACTGTACATTGATGAATTGGTAGATGGGTTAAGCTGATGGGTTGGAGGAATTGCCTGTTCCTGTAGCAGGCAGAGATCATGCCTGTACGAAAGGTCATTTATAGTATAGTTTATGTCTTAGTTTTGGTAAAACTGGCTGTGGAAAAAAGGCTTCAGGCTAAGGAGCTACAAACACCATAAGAATTATTTCTTGTTTATTCTCACCCTGCAGCATCAACTGCAAGCTTTAGCTGTTGGGTGACATGCTGTTTTCTCTCACCTGCGAACAGCAGAGTGAAGATGATGGTGAGCTGGTAGACTCCATGGCCCAAGATGTTTTTCATCATCGTTCTAGAGATGAGAGGTTTGTTACGTCCGTATGGCTTTCTTAGCAGCAGAGACTCTGTGGGCGGCTCGGTGGCCAGAGCCAGTGAGGCAAACGTATCCATGATAAGATTTACCCACAACATCTGTACTGCTTTAAGCGGTGAGTCCTGGGAACAAGAGATAAACAGAAGGGCTATACATCACGCAACCCAGAACAGAAACATTTTGTGCCCAACAAGTCCAGAACAGATGTTAAACCTTCACAATGTATTTTTCTTTCTACTCCTAAATACGTTTGAATCCTAAATTTGCCCACACTGCCCTGCATAAATAGGGCAACAAGAAGAATTTAACATTAAAGACAGCTTATAGCAATAATCAAAGTCACATGAGTAATGAAGTAAATAATGTACACCTAATTAAGATTAATATTGGATGATATCAGCATGCTTTCAGCCAATTGTTTAATATTTGTGTGCATTGGTCTAAAATACAGTGGGCTAATACAGTGGGCTATTTATGTTTCCACGTGATTAAATGTCCAGCAAAACCAGAATATGTCCATAGAGAAAAGGAAAATGGGTCCAAGTGGGAAAAATATAGCATCTTTTCCACTAATGTGCAAACAGCAAGAAGTGATGCATTTATTTAAAGAGCTGAAGTCAGTGGTTGCCAGTCCTGGTTTTGGAAGAGCACAGAAATTCAGGTTGTTACCTGTGTTATGCAGGCTCCGGTGAACGCTACAATCACGGCCACTATGTTGACAGTGAGTTGGAACTGTAGAAATTTTGAGATGCTGTCATAGACATTTCTCCCCCACATGACTGCTTTTACAATGCTGGAAAAATTGTCATCAGTAAGGATGATGTCGGAGGCCTCTTTAGCTACGTCGGTGCCAGCAATGCCCTGAGAACGACAAACAAATATTTACAGAACAATAAAGCTTTATAATTGTACTTGGAAGTAAAACATCAAATAGCATGTAGGTAAATAAAATACCATGGCAAATCCAACATCTGCCTTTTTTAAAGCAGGGCCATCATTGGTACCATCTCCAGTTACGGCGACAACCTGCCTCTGTTCTACAACGGTGCTGTCAATGATACCTGCAACATAGAGTGGTCATGCATAAACATGCAAAACAAACAAAGTTTTCAGAGGAATCACTCTGTAACACAACACAAAATACAATTTTAATATATATATACCTTTAACTAAGGTGTGCTTGTCTGTTGGTGAAGATCTTGCTAAAACCCGCAGTTTAGGCCATATTTTGTCAATCCGCTCTTGCTCGATCTGTAAAGGGGAAGTGGGGAATGTCAGTCAGTATTTGTGAAGGAGTCTCGGAGCGTGTAGTGCTGCAGAAACAGCAGTGCTTCTCTCACCTCTCCCTTCTCATTGCGTATCCGCCGATTGAATTCCTTTCCCTCCAGGCAGAGGAAATCATCTCCAGGCTGCAGGATACCGCACTTGGTTGCTATGGCGCGAGCAGTATTGATGTTGTCCCCTGTGACCATGCGTACTGTGATCCCGGCACGCTGGCACTTTCTAATGGCATCAGGGACCTGAACGAGAGGTCAGACTGCTGTTAGCAGCTCCATTATGCAATATGGATATGTGGTAAACACATAATAAAAGTTCTATCAAGAGAAATTAAATGAGAACATTTAAAGAATGTCTCATTTAGAACATAAATGTGTCATTATTCCAAAAAAAATGCTTGCAATGGTTGAGGGTCATACTTCTGGTCGGACTGGGTCCTCGATGCCCACCACACACACACACGTGAGGCTAGTGAGAATGTCGTTCTCGTTTTCCCAGTCTGGTTCTCCGTCTGTTGCAGGGAAGTCCCTGTAAGCCAGGCATATCGTTCTCAGGCCTTCAGAGGCCATTGGTTCAATCACCTTCTTCACCAAGTCGTCCCGGTCTCTGGGCCGAAACACCTTAGCCTCACCGCTTGCTGTCAGGATCTTGTAACACCTAGATGAGTGGAGAACAGCAAAATTACAAATCTAACTGGTGAGTGGCAGAAAAGGAGGAAAGGTGCGTTTTGTAATGTTTCACTTAGAATTGTCAAAGTATTCCACAATGCAGACATAGATTACAGCATTAAGTCTGAGGGATGCCTACTTTTTGAGCAGTATCTCTGAGGCCCCTTTGCTGAACATGCGGAAGCTCCCATCAGCATTCTTTAGCACGGTGCTCATGGATTTCCTGACAGAGTTGAAGGTATAAACTTTGTACAGCTTCTCTTCAGGGATTTCGTTGCGGACTGCTTGATAGTCTTTTTTCAGGTCCAACACAAAGCCAAGCAAGGCACATTCTGTTTTGTTGCCCACCTGTCGAGGCAGTCCTCCCTCCTTCTCAGGGGACTATAAAAACCAGAAACAACACATGGCCCAAAGCCACACAAAGGTCATAGTGACTGTAAGACTAATGATGACTGAAATAAGTACAGTTGTTTTAAAACCGATGATGTAATAAAATAAGGTTAACATCTAACTTGTGTAATTTGTATTGGGAAAAGTCATACAGGTGTACTCACCATGATCTTTGTGGTGTAAGCACAGTTGACGCTGACGCCCAGAAGCAGCAGGTCCATGACGCTGGCAGGGATGACCTCAGGCTCAGGGAGCCTCCTGTGGTGCTTTTCTGCGATATACACTTGCACCACAGTCATCCTGTTCATGGTCAGTGTGCCTGTTTTATCTGAACATATGGCTGTCGCATTGCCCATAGTTTCACAGGCATCTAAATGTCTGACCAAATTGTTGTCTTTCATCATTTTCTAAAACAAAAAAAGAAACATGTGTGAGTACAAGTTTAAATTGTAGAAATCCTAAAATCCATAAACAAAGCCAGAAATCCAATGGCTGACAAACACTAGTGTTACTACAGTGTTGGCACACAATGAATGAAAGGCAAGTACTGGTAAGTCCGGTGCCGCTTAAGACGAGAGGTGATGCCAGACCAGAGTGACTAAAATTATCTGCTTAGCGGATGAGCAGGTGTTGTCCAACAGGACCCTGGCTTTAAGGCAGCCCGCCAGGACAGGTCATGGAAACTATTGAGCTGTCTACCCGCTTTAATGTGCTACTAGAAGCGGCTGAAGGGACGTACTTTGACAGAATAAGCCAGCGAGATGGTAACAGCGAGAGGCAGACCCTCGGGGACAGCCACCACCAGCACAGTCACACCGATGATAAAGAATTTGACGAAAAACTGGATATAGATGGGTGTGCAGCTTTTCTCCCAGGGAAGGCCTTGCACCCAGAAGGTGTTCAATATAAACAGCACCACCAGGATTAAGACAGTGATCGCAGACATCACCAGACCTGCACAGAAATGAAACAAGCACACCTTTAACAGCAGTGCTTCACCCAAATGACAGTCCCCAGCCCAATACAACATGGCTGTAGCTTCAGAAAAGACAGAACAGGAACAAAAAAAATGGGATCAAGGGAGCAAGGAAGGGCAGGATTCAGCAAATTAAGGTGAGAACTAAAGCGCTCTGACCTGCTTTGCCGATTTGGACAGCTAGTTTGGTCAGCTTTCCTTGTAAAACAGATTTCTCCTTTTTTGGCAAGTTGGCTTTCCGCTTCTCTTCTGCATCTGCGCCTTCATCACTGTTCAGCGGCTGCATTTCCATTGCAGCTCCATCCTGGGCTTTAGCTATATGCAGAGAAGGAGAGAAAAAGAGAACAGCCATGTAAGATATATATTGAAAAGAAAGTATTTAAAACAACAAGCACATTTGTTATTAATTTTATTTGATGAGCTTACAAGTCAATTTTGGATCATTATAAGATTCATGCTGTCCTATATGCTAATAATAAAACTGGCCTTTTTCACTAGAAGGGCTCAGAAAGACACACAGCTTCTTCTATGCTCCTACAGCCAAAGGGCCATTCTCATGAATACACTGCAGGCTGACACGACAGGGATAAGAAAACTAGGATGTCTAATTAACGCTCTGATTAAACATCTCTCTTCCTTAATGTCACTAAAGAGGGAACTGCTCATTTGTAAATCTATATTTTCTGTTGGTGAATAATAATCAGCAGCATGAAGACGTCCTGTCCAGTGTATTTTTGTGTTTTCCTTCCTCCAGCATACCCTGTTCAGTTAATAAGCTAATTAACAAGCTCCTGGTGGATAGAACCGGGGGCATTTCCACAGACAAAACATTAAAAAAAGGTTCTCCATGAAACTATTGTGACTGCAACACGACTTAAAAAAAAAAAACAAAACAAAATAAAACACCTATTCATACACAAGCACGGCCCATTTTCTTTTTCTAATTTGTTTACTAAACGACAGTGTAAGTGCGAGCTGAAACCCAAAAAAAAATAAATAAAAATGACAGGCCCGGGCCGGTTTGCGTGTTCCGTGATATTCTGGTGTGGCGTGGAGGGTCTGTTCTCCTCTCGAAGGGCTTTAATCCTAGTCTGAGGGATTAAATTCCATTCCTGGCAACATGGTAGTGAGAGAGGCTCTGCAGGCAGCTCACATAAAGGGCTGCTTCTACACCAAACACAGACCCAGTAACACATAATACACTGCAGACTTTCCCTTATCAACACCAGCACTGGCCTCACTTTTATTCTGTATTCCAGCTGGAGCACAACGACCACAGCAGAGTTGACATCATACATGCTGTTCTTTACAGTCACATACACACACGCACACAGGCCAGCTTTAATGAATATCCAGTAGTACTAATGGGTTAAGGGAATGGTTTTAATGCAAGCTGCAGCACCTCAGAGGCTGCCAGCCAAGCCAATATGCCATTCATTACGCAGTTAAGTCAATAGGGTTAACTCACCTTTCTTTCTGTTCTCAACAGAGCCATCTTGCTTTTTGTCTGTATAGAGAAAAAAGAACATCAGAAACATCCCAAAATGTTTATTAGTGAGCTTCGTGCAGCAGAAAACATTTTCAATTATGCAAATTTATTAATCCGAGTTAACAGAGTGAGGAGGCTTTTAGAATTTTATGAAGGTTAAAAAAAAAAAAAAAAAAGTGTGTGTTCTGACCCTCTCTACAACATGGAAATCCACTACTGCTGTCAGGACAAAGACACACACGTGTGTGTGCGCACACACAAACAAGCTCACACTCAGGACTCTGGCGATGTGTGTGCTCACTGAACCACAACTTGTGCCTCTGTGAGCACTGAACTGCTGAAATATCTAGAGGCACTAATCTGAACTTTTACCACATGTGAACAGGAAGCTGCTGAAATTCATTACAAGGCCGTTAGCTAATGGAGCGCAGCAGAAATCCTCACAAAGCACTCAATTAGGGATGTCAATGTTTTCTGTGGAAATCAGATATGATTAGAATTTACGACACTGAGGCATGTGAAGTAAAAAGCAATCCAGGTCCCTGCAGGTTTACAAGGGCAAAACAGACATAAACGGGAGGAGCTTTTGGAAAGAACGGACTTTGTGGCTTTGTGATCCAAAACTTCAGTACCTGACCTCAATAATGTTTGTGTTGTCGTGCTTGTGTCCGAATTTGATCTCACACAACAATCATGCAACTCTAGTGTAAAGTCTTAAACCTCTTCTCCTCCACAAAGTGGGGTGGTCACAACTCCCCATTAAAAGAACTAAATACACCCTGACATTAGAAGCTTCTCAACTCTCATCTCATTTAAACACTCTTAAGCTCACAATTGCTGACATTGTCCTGCTGTGTTGTTCTTTGCTGTGTTATTGCAGTGTTTTTGTTATCCTGATTGCTGGTTTGCCTCTCACAAAGCCACTGAGTTTTTAGAAAAGTTCTATACAAAGTAAACATCTTACTAAATGTATCTTTGTACCCTTGAGTTCAGAAGAAACACTGCATGAGCAGGTGACTACAAACTTTGACACAACATTTATGTCAAGATTGCTGGAATTACAGTCAACTGTGATGTACTTTTTTTTGCTGTTAAAAGTACATCACTGCTAAAAAGGACTGACGGATACAGCAGGGCGATATGGTATGACAGTATTTTCCAGAAATAGTTTTTGTAACATCACCTAGAACAGATATAAAAGAATCACCAGTGCCAGATATGATCAAATGATTTTGTACTGTTTCACACACTGCACTGAGGTGAATCTAATTAAGCAGGACTAATTATGTTCAGTTTGTAACGTGCATTTTGTTAGGGCTTTTGAAGCACTACAGAAAACCATATTGTGATGGTAATTTATCAGGATAAAGAAAGGCACCTTCATACTGTACAGCTGTACTGCCAGAAACCACATCATTGAGTCAGTTTGAGACTACAACTTGTCACACTGAAGGAAAGCTAGACCTCAACTGGACCTTTGTGATCCAAAATCGCACTGAAAGTAAAATGTAAAATTAGAAATGTTAACTTCCAGTGTTAATATTCAACTGAACAGCAAAATCAGCAACATACTAAAGAACAGGAGTCATGTGAGCTGTGGGCATTAGACCTCCATTTTCTCCTTTCCTGAGGCTGGCACCACCAAAATAGATAACAAGGACTTTATGCATCGACAACTGGTGGGAAGGTTATGACAACCGGAGATAAATCTGCATTAATGCCAAATCTGCAAACCGAAGTCACTAAGTAATAGCTCTACTACGACAGCTTTACATTTTCGCTCAATTGATCACATCCTCAAAAAAATAAATTAATAATAATAATAAAAAAATATAAAATTTTACTCTACAAAGGAATGAAAGGCAAATAAAATTTGATTTCAGAAAAAATGTTGCTTAAATATGAATTTCACAAACTGATCTTTCCAGATGAAGTAACTGACCCTCTTAGAAGATTAAAAAATAGATCAGCCATAGGAATATTAAGTATAAAACTATCATACTTTTCTTCTCCTTCTTGCGTTCTTTTTCTTTCCTCTTTTCCTCCTTCTCCTCGTCTTCGTCGTCTTCCGATCCCGCCCCCAGTAAGGTGAAGATGATTCCTGTCTGTGAGTTGACTCCAACAGCAGTGACCAGCATTTTTCCAGAGCCCTCCATGACATGGGTACCTGTAGACAGGATGAGACACAGGTGAGGGCATGCTACTCAGCTGCAACAAACAACGGCCTACACACACACACCCACACCCCCACACGTGGTGTGTGTGTGAGGTCTGATTTCTGCGTATCTGGCATCTAAATATGGGTTGTCAGTGTTCAGGAATCAAGAACTGTCAGATGACCGCAATGTCCTAATGACCCAAAGAAGCAGCCCCTTTTATTGCAGTATTACTGCTCTGAGCACAAAATGACCAGAGAAAGTCTAGAGGTTCTGACTTCTGTACTTTCATGCACGAATAGACGCTCAAATAAGTTAAAAACAGAGGGTGATACTACAGTCACGGTCAGTGGAGGAAAAATAAATCCAAAAATATCTGTCCATTACTGCCTTTATTCAAATGGGGAAATAGTTACTGCTGCTATCTGCAATCTTATGTTGTTGTTCTCCATACATTCCTTTACCAGGAAACATAGTAGTTATGGCATATAGTATTCAGCTACTGGCCATTCAAATCCTAATTGTCTTAAATATATTAGCAACACTTTACTAAAGCATTAGTAAGGCAACTACACCTACATAATCCTTTCATAATAGGTAGAGACATCAATGATCCAGGACACCTACACTTTATAAATGTCTAAATACATCATTAAAAAAAAAGGGTCTTACATAATCTGAAGCAATACCATTCTTTTGTGGATCAGACTAGACACTGTCTCTGACCGCAAGCATAACACTTTTAAATATTTGGGTGTCACAAAATAAAAATAAAGAAACATTTTCGCTCTACAGTTCTAATAATTTATTGATGAAATAAGTATGGCTTGTTGTGGGAATATTTGAAAGTGTAAGATTTGTATAGGAATTGCATTTAAAAACATATCTTGAACTTCATATCTTGAGGTCCTTTGTGTCTTCTAAGAAAAGCTTTTGGGAATTTTGCCCTTATATCAGCTGTATTTCATTTCTTTGGCTCTATGAGGCAGTGCATGCCTTTGATCTCTGCATGGCAACGTAGCTGCAGAGGAACATTTTTCTCAAAAGAAATCTGAGAATGCAAATTTGCAAAAAAAATCCCATTATTTCAGTAATTGAATGTTTCAGCACAAAATTCAAGTGTGTTAAGAAAGTTCCCATCTATCACTGAATCAGTTGTCTTTCAAAAAATAGGATTATAGAGAAAGAGAGACAGAGAGATAGAGAGAGAAAGAGTGAGAGAGAAAGAGAGAGAGGGAGGGCGAGAGAGAGACCGACAGAGACTCAGAGAAAGGGGGGAAAGAGAAAAAGAGACAGAGAGAACAGAGATAGAGAGAGAGAAGGAGCGAGAGAAGGAGCCAGAGAGAAAGAGACAGAGAAGGACCCAGAGTGAGAGACAGACAGAGCCAGAGAGAGGCCAGTAGATCCTCGCAAGCCAGAGTCCAATTCCCTTGGTTTAAATCTTTCATTTGGGTTTGGCTGAAGATAAAGCCTGGTGGGTTTGTGGCTGTTTATAAAGTCATGACGTCCAGGTATGAAACAGAGCATCTGAGAAAAACAAGATACTCGTAGCCCAACAACAGCATGAATGAAAAGCCACACTGTTAATCTTTTTATTCGCCTAATTTTATCTGGATTATTGTGATTAACTCTCCTACTTGAGCTGCAGATAAGAGGCAAAAGAGCAGAGTTGGAAATTGTGGCCAAAGAGAAGGTCGTAGTTAATATTTTAAATACGGTTGGTCAGATAGCAAATGATTTAGGATCAGTTCAATAAGCCACAGCTACGCTAAAATTTGACAGAGGCAGATACCTGACAACAGCATAGGATCCTTCTCCTGCGTTTTCTTCACATGATCCGACTCCCCTGTCAGCGAGCTCTCGTCGATTTTGAGATCGTTCCCCTGGATGAGAATGCCATCAGCAGGTAAGAGGTCACCTGTGGAACAGAAAAGTGAGTAAGAAACACACCGGTTCATTATTGGCCCAAATACAGGAACATTAGATTAGTAAATGTGCAATGACCAACAACTCAATGCAATTATGGGAAGACAGGACACAACCCATTAACAATTTAATACAAAGAACCTACACACCTAAAGTATCAATGAAAACAACTCAGCCAAAAGTGGCATGAATAGATGATTTGAATATGTATCTATACTAGTAATATACTAATTTGAAAATACAACAAAGAACAAAATAAATAATAAAATAAATAATATATATATCTTTCAGAACTAAAAAAGGCATTGTTATCAGGATAAAACAGGATAACACATTAAAGCTGTGCTTACCATATTTGACTTGTGCAATATCTCCAACTACGATCTCCGCGACAGGGATCTGAATGACTTGCCCAGCACGGACCACTGTAAACTTTTGCTCTTGTTCAATGCGGCTCTGTAAGCCACGGAACTGCTTTTCTTTACTCCAGTCGTTAAAGGCAGTCACTAGCACCACACAGATAACAGACAGGAGGATAGCTGCTCCCTCTATCCATCCTGCCTCTGATTCGCCCTCATCCTCCACTCCTCCTGTTCCCTCTCCGCAGTCTACACACAGACACAAACAGAGTGAGGAACACATGACCTCTTTCTTCATAAATTAACTGCTTAGCTCGGTATTTCATAACTGCAATTAAAAATTTAATTACAGCCGAAGTGTAACATAGATACCAAACATTGTGTTACATAATATTGTATTAATAAATTTACAAAAAAGGCAGTGAACTTACTTTTACTTCCTGAATCCGGAGGTCTATAAAAAGAAAGGCCTAATGAAACTATGGCTGCTACTTCTAGAATAATCAACGTTACATCTTGTAATGCTTCCCATACTAACTGAAGAAATGTTTTTGGCTTTTTTGGAGGTATAAAGTTCTGTCCAAACACTACACTCCTTTTTTCAATGTCTGCAGGATGTCCACTTAAACCTGAAAAACAAAAAAGAGGTCAAGAGTTAGTTTAGACAGATCTAGACAGATTGATTAAGATACAAAAAAGATGTTTAAGCAGCGTGAAGCTGCATGGTGACAATGTCCACTGTGAAATAAATTTGGTTTGGTTTCACTATTTGTCAGTATATTTACTGCCCTCTGAAAGTGAAAACCATTATTGTACTGCTAGGCTACTGCACTAAATGTCCACATTTCATTAATTTGATACATCCATTGATAATCAGGTATAAATAAATGTACCATTTTTCAGAAAAAAATGCAGATTAAAACAATTTCAAAACATTTCGGTGTCGGCAGATCTGCATAAGTCTAATTGAGGGAATGTTTAATCTTTAGCTTCTGATACAGTTTAAGACAAGTTTTCTTTTGATTACTTAAACGGCATGACACTACCACTTTTACTGAAGCGAGGACAGGAGACAAACACAGTCAGTGATGATGGCCCTGATAATATGTAATAACATGTAATAACATGTAAGCACCAAACAACAATCATAAATTCAAGAATATCATATGCTGGAGATGTTCACCGCTTCATATAGAGCTGCATAATACACTGTCTGCTAGTTGTTACCGCAAGATCAGTCTCTGCAATATGGAAATGAGCCTCTAACCAATCACAGTTTTTCTCTCAAAGTGACCAATCACAGTTTTTCTCTCAAAGTGACCAATCACAGCTCCAGGTGATTTCCTGGGAGATCAATCAAGGTCTTCATGTAATCCCACAAAAGTCAAATTATTTTTGGCCTATCTTTGGCGAGTCAGTGCATGAATGGACAGGGCTAAATTGCTGTAGCCCAAAAGAAATCACAAACACTTATTTGAAAAAGAGCCATTTTTGTAGCTTTATTTTCCCCATATGGCCTATATGGATGGGGTCGGGGGATTAAACGCACCATTTGAAATTTAGACTTTAAATTTAGACGGAAAGCCCTTTTAATTCCAGTTAAGTGATGATATGGGCCCTTTAACATCATGAAAGGCACCACAGTCCCATTATTTAGAAGTAAAATCACAAAACTGGTATGCTGCCCATATCACGCAGCCCTAACTCCATGCTTACTGATGTTTTAAATAAATGAATGTATTTGATCACATGGATCAAAGTTTGTCACAGTTGATGCAACTAACCTTAGCCGTTTTCACTTAAAACTTAAAAATGCCTTCCACAAAATATGGAATAATCCTTCTGGAATAGTCTTCTTGCATTTCAGAATGCAATCTTAAGAGCTGATTAAATATGAACAAATCTCTCATCTACACTGTTTTCACAAAATGTCACAAACCAGCCAAAACGCAGACAAATAACCAGGATCTCTCATGTAATGAAACCCTGTATTCAATCCATATTTTATGAAAGGTAAAACAGCCTAAATTGAGCCTTAAACAACTTGGGTGACTCAGCTACACAATCCCATTGCAGAAACCTGATGTACAGGACAGACCTCTCAGTCGGTCGCTTTCAAAAACCCTCTGTATTCAAATGAAGTCGTAAAGGAGTTCAGCAGGCGGGGAGGTTCATCCACATTTCATACCAGCTGAGACAAAGATGAATAGTTGTTGCTGGAGGTTTTGAACTCACCCACACACACACACAGAGACAGAGAGCTCAGAGAGCTAGATAAAAACAGAGACACAGACAAATACATCTCTCACACACACTCTCACACACACACACACACACACTCTCAC
>JBBJLR010000133.1:27828326-27850926 GCA_037577145.1 Brachypetersius gabonensis | reverse complement strand
GTTTGGGAGCCGAAAGAACCGGCTCTACTTTGGGAGTCGAGTCACAAGAGCCGGCTCTCTGAAAAGAGCCGAACTTCTCATCACTACTGACGGCGGCGCCAAACATTTACATCCCCACTCGTCGTGTACGCCCTCACGCATTGACGTCATCAATTGTGATCGGTTCCTAAGATCGGGCAAGTTTAACGAGTGCCAATCGAGTCATAAAACGTGATTATCAGCCGATACCGATCTTTGGCCGATTGATCGGAGCATCACTAGTTGATATATATATTACATGACTGCTTTTGCTACAAAGCATGGTATAAAGAGGCGCGCGCCACTAATCCACTAATCTACTCTCTCTAGTTCTGGATGTACTTTATGCAAACAGCCTGAGCTACAACCAATCAGACTGATGGTGGAACAACTTAAATTAGCAAGACACTATCTAGAACTGGACAGTACACGATTGGTGACGAAACTGTGACTATAAGGAACTGCCAAGAACTGCAAGGACTAAAATATATCATCTTTCAGGAACAAGACCCTGTGTCTCCAAAACAACTTTACAGGAGAAGGCAAAATAAAAGACTTAAAATATGACCATTAGTCCACTCATGGTGAATTTCGCATAAAGTAAATGGCAGGTATGCTTGCAAAACGCATTAAAAGGACAAAAATGGATAAAAAGTTTTTTTCAGACAGCAGCAGTATTTTCCCATTTGATACCCATTTCTGCCTGTTATGATTATTCAGCTTTCAAAATAGACATGTTGCTTTAATCACAATCTTTTCGCTGCTAAACAGCAGAGGTTTGCATTTCTTTCCATATATTTTAAAACAAATTATTCCCCAACCAGAATGTGATTGTTTGGTCAGTACTGTCAAGTTTTATGCAACTGGCCAAGGCAGTTATTTGAATGGAGATTTTCTATACATGTTTTTCTTTTGAAAAACTAAGTTTAAAAAACGTTTAATTCTGACAAGCCCAACGCTGACCCTTCTGGCTGCGGAAAAAATGCTCTACTCATTTTCAAGGTGATGAAACCTGAACCCAGACTTGAGTAAGGGTTCCACAGTCACACTTACTCTGAGCAGATTTGTCTGGGGGAATCTCACATTGCACTGACTCAATAAAACATCCTACGCATCTGAATATTCTTTTTACCCCTATTCAGCTTCTTGAATGAAATAATAAATATATGTATAAAATAATAAAACTGTATGAAGAGGATATATACCATCTATAGGTGAAGATTTTAGTCTGTTGCAGAGTCCGTGAACATCCCCATATGATTCCTGTATTTTGTGTATTCCTTCTGCCCCCCTCAGTTCCATGAGAGAGCGGAGCTCTTTGAGTGAGCAGCCAAATTCTCCTTCATGATTGGGCTCTGCCACGGAGTTCTTCACCCCGCTGTACGAGTTGTTGGCCATGACGCCCTGTTGCACAGCACTTCTGCAATGATGGAAAAAATGGCGTCCCAAAAGGAGAGCTAAATCCTCAAGAGGGCAAAGCCAGTAGTTCCCATAAACAGCTGACGTCCTTCAGAGGAGGAGGGGGAGGACCAACTGTAGGTGGCAGGACAGGGACAATTCAAAAGCCATTTCCCTCTGCTTGCAGAAAAAGCTTATTCATTCATGCTGACTGGAGCCTTATAGATCACTGGCCATACAGATCTGGGGGACAGAGAGAGAGAGAGAAAAAGAACAATGTTATTTTATTAAAAAGAAAATAAAAAAACATACAAACTTAGCAGGACATAAAAAGACGACAGGTTGCAGAACCACGTCGTGTTGTTATGAAATTAAACACGGAACACCTGAAGTTCAGCAAGATTCCAATGGAGCTAAAAATAGAAGTTAGGAACCCCAGGTCACTGGCCATGACACACATGACACACTATGCGCTTTTGCAGGGAAAAGATATGAGCACTTATTTGAGGAGCAGCGTGGGAACATGTCTGCCATACCGAGCAGCATTTCTCAACTACTGCCCCACTTTGTACCACAGGTTATGTCAAGAGCCAAACCCAAACAAAAACCCCCAAAACCTCAAAACATTTTCTTTTTACAAATTTTACAGTCAGGATGTTATAGATCACAAATGTTTCCCCGCATAATCAGTCTGTGTTGAGCATGAACAGTGCTTTAGATCTTTTACACGAATAACAACCTGTGAAGACACAGAAACAAATCTGTGACTCCAAGCCAAACTAAAGACATATAAGGTTTTCCCACATGTCTAAAGGAACTTGCAGCAGGTTCTGGTGTTCCAGTGTATCTCAGTCCGGTGACGGAGTTTCTGACTTAATTCTCTCCAGAGTTTCTGGCCGGTCGTCCCAAAACTGCGTCCATGAAGTCGAACTGGTGGAGAGTTTTTCTGTCAGAGCCATTTTTGTTATTGAGCTCTTTTATTATTTCTAAGAAAAACATTTGTTCATGGTTCCTTATGCCAGTAAAAAAGGACCATAACTCAAGTTCATAGAGAGCACTGTAAGTGTTCCAAATGGAACCACCACAGCACTATTTTACAGAAATTTCGAGCCACGCACACTTTTCTCCCAAAGTTGTTGTCCAGAGATAAAATGATAAAACACATCATATTACACTGAACGGAAACGGAACGCACCATACTGTATTTCTGAACCAAAACCAGAATGTCTACTTGTGGACACTTTAAGGCGACTTTAATTTCAACTATTTTTATGGTTGTTTTAATTAACTTTAAATGAAAACATTGAGCATTAAGGCTCATTTTCTCTCCCCCACATCTCATGTCTTCTGTATCAAAAAATGCATCCAATGAAGGTTCCATTAAATCAAATCTGGAGACTCCTGGGACTCCTGTCAGTGTGTGTCTGGCTGGGACTGCACAGCTCAATCCAGTTTATTTATAGGGCTCAGAAAAAAACTGGCTGCATGAATTAACTTTAGTCTAAATGCCTGAGCTCATTAAATGATCATTTAATGATTAATACTATTCCTAATACAAACTAACATAACAAAAAAGAAACCCAAATAAATAATCTATAGTAAGGAACCAACTGAAGAGGTGGTTCACATTTTAAATTCACAGAAGTAAAGAACTTCAAGTAGCCCAAATAGAAATATCAGAAGTGAAGTTGCTTTCTAGGCTCGATTTAATCTGATGGTGCAAATTCAAGTCTTAATCTTGTCTTTGCGACACCCAAAAACAAGCACCAGTACCAGCATTTGAACTTTTCAGACACAATAATCTACATTTTCCATTGTTTTTTATTTTCAATATATTTAGACTTTGGCATTTTCTCTTTCCACTCACTGTGGCACAGTTTCATGGAGAATTACCGAATGATTAGGTCAAGAAATCTGTCCTTCAACTCTAATTAGCCAGTCTGAGGCACAGGGGAGAGCCACTGTTCTCTTAACTCGTTCTCCTGCGAGTGTCTCAGAAACAACACTCAGGCTGGCACACACTCCATTACTCCGGATAACATTTAAAATGAACAGTGACAGAGGAATGCACCAACAAGATTAATGGTACTAAACTCCAAGTAGGTTAAAATTCATACACCGTGTTTCCCCTACTGTACCATACACAAGCCGTTCTGGTGACAGGAGATTCGGACTCTAGGATATAACAGATGTTTGCTTCTTAGCGACAAATTAATGTGATTTGTGCTTATTTTGGTCAAAATAAAATGTCAAACACTCAATGGGTTACTATGAAGGGTCTAACATACAACATGAATACCAGAGAACTTCTGAACAGGGGGGTAACAGTAGCCAGGAGTCATGATTCATTTCATACAAGGCTTGGACATTAAGGTCTGATTTCTGTAAAATGGGAAACAAAGAAATCAAAAGCCCCAAATGCATAAGACTAGGTTACTTTGTTTGAACATACATTCTTGCGAGTCAGTCATATTTTTGTGAAGGCAGATAAAAAAAAAAAAAACTAACCCAAAAAAACCCAAAACAACAACTGGTGCTTCAACAGGAAATATAATAAAGTATGGAATAAGCAGTGCATTACGGGGAATAGTTATCTTAGTTCTGCTTAGACTGAAGATATGACCCTAGGTTCTTTTTTGAAAGTCACGAATGAGGCTCACTAGGTTCTAAGCAGTGTAACTGCTAGCTTGCCAACGATTTACAGCTTAATGAATACAGGTGGAACTCGAGTGTGTGAAACTTGGTTTTGCACTAAGTTCATTCATCTTCACCATGACGGTTCGGGATAAAGGCACAGTTTTACACCTTATTTCTCAGTTATTTAAGTGAAATCAACTTCTACACAACTCCGTGTAGCGTAGCGGAAAGTATTCCCCATCACGTGGGAGACCTGGCTTTTATTCCCCGACGGGGAGACGAAGTTTTATCAAGGAGCAGCTGGAGGCCTGGAGGTTTGGGAGTTAACCTTGCAATCAGAAGGTCGTAAGTTCAAATCCCAGTAGTGCCACTCGCAGTCATGAAGTAACCTTGGGGAAGTTACCACCCCCACACTCTTGCTGTGTTCTTGCTGTGCAGAGAAGAAATTTCACACTCTTCACATTGTAAGCTGCAAGCTGCAATGTTCACATGTGACAAAAACAGCCACTTTAAACTTTACTTAACAACTCTCATGTTTCCAGCTATGATCTTTGAGACTCAGTTTGACGAAGGTGATCGAAGTGCCAACATTTGCCGCACAGTGACAGTTTCAGATTGCAGAGTGGGTCACATGTCACAACAGTGGAAAATCATTGTGACTGGATGACCAAACTAACAGCTGGGATCGTAAGGGTGAGAAATGACAGGCTAAATCTTAACTCTTCCTCCACTGGGCTCCAGGGCAGATCAGCCTTAAGACAGAATAAACCGAAGACAACTGGACGGTGAGGGTGCCACTTTTGGTAATAAATGTAGTTCTCAACAACCTCTCTTCTTCCAAGACTTGGAAACAGCTATCATCAACTCTCACCGTCAATTTCAGGATATTCGTCAAACAAGTCTTTAATTAAGGCGTCATGTTCAAGATCCAGAGGCGCTAATGGAAAAACCTTAGGAAAACCCTTGTGGTCTCGCTTGGTGATTGGACTCCCCACTTTATGTGCCAACATTATGCATGTGAGTCAAGGACAGCAATTCCAGGGATCCCTCTACACTGGAGCCACAGGCAGTGATGTATTTTTAGCAGTCCTCAGACTGTCCCCTCTCCATCCCCCACCCCGTCCACAGCTGAAGTGGGTCAGGCGATGTCTATGCGAAAGGTACAACCTAAAGCAGAAGTGCCTGACTTGATCGTGTTGTATAGTTTAGTGTTCTAAAAGCCACTTCATGGAACATGCGAGGCACTTCTACATTTTCTACGTTTACTCTCAGAGTTCTCACTGCACATAAAAGCAAAGGATTTTATTCCCTTTAACTCCTACAGATTTATGTCAAATATATACTGCTGTGTAAATAAGTAGAAGAACTTTTATACAGAGCTCTTCAATTTAATATTAATCATTATCATAATAAATTGTTCTACAATATGTCTCAAATTCCTTTACTGATCAAACTGCAGTAATTGTAAAATCATAAACATTTGAAAAACACTGTCCAACTGCATAAACTTTCATAAAAACAGTCATTTTAATAGTATTTAGAGCATCATAGAAATTTGGCACTATTTGTTCTGTCCCAAATTATCAGTGTTCACAAAGTGTGATAATGTCCTGAAGTATTAAAAAAAATTTGCCGTGCCACCCAACACTAAATTTAAGAATATTCAAAAGCAGGCAATCTTATGAATTATTTCATAAACGCCTATTTGATCCAAACTGAGCAACTATACTCCATAAAGTATTGACATTTAAGGGGACATTTAAATATTTATATTTATCCATGAGGGCCACAACCCTGCGGTCCCTCTTGAATGTCAAGTGTGTTGTAAGAACTAGGGCTGAAACACTGACAATATGTATATTGTTGACAATACAAAACCTCTCAGAAATATTTTAAATAATGATTTTTCCCCAAAGAGACTATAATGTGGTTACATCATAGCCTGAGGAGCAGACAATTACCCCATAGGGTTGTGCCAATGTGAAGGGATAACAAAAGAAAACTAGGTCAATAAGAAGTAAAGTTTGGGAACGAATGATAAAGCAGATCACAAACTTTTTCTCAGAACCTCCCGGTTACTTTTGACCACCTGAAAAGGAAACATCCAAGGGTCGAATCTGAAGCAGCAGGACTGTGAGTGAAATAGCAGAATTCCCTCCACACTGGTGTTATGATAAACCAAACTACAGCTACCGCCTGAGGACACAATTTCACAATGTGAGACTGGTCAGAATGAGCTAATGTTATAATTTTTAAAAATCTTTACAGGGTACATTACTAACTGTAACCACTGGAGGATTCTACAATACATCCTTTCTGTTTATTAGAAGTATTTACCAGCGTCTTCAAAAAACAAATGAGCATTCATCTTGTCCTGGCAGTGCTGAATACCAGAGACGCACAAATACAGAAACTGTGTGCCAATATACTGGGAAATAGGGATTAGATTTGTAGGGAAATGTATGGGACAGTTTTACATTCAAGTATAACATTTATTGTTTTACTTTTTAAAACACAGTAAAATGAATAAAAACAAACTGTAGCACAACAGACTCAGCTTCTCCTAAAAGGTTTGACCTTCCAGAGTACAATTAATGAATTTTCAAATCTGGGTTTGAAATATAGGCCAGATCTGTCTGAAATATTTTATTGAAAATATTTGTTAATGTTGATATGATTGTTATTATTTTGCATCCTTATGAGAAGTACTGTCTAGATAAACCCATTTTATAAACATTACACATCTATTCACATACTGCTTGTCTAGAGAATCACAACAAATATCAGATGAGGAGGCATTATAAAAAGCTGTGACTTATCTACATATTTTTACACAACTTTTTTTAAAGCTTAAAAACCATGAAAGTCAACACATTGTTATTCCTCAGAAGGAGAAAAGGGCAACCTCTTCATTTACAAGCAAGTTTATTTGTTGATTCAATCATATGAATAATTGACTTTAAAAAAAATTGGTTTCTTCAGCTCTAGTTAGAACAAGCGTGTAAAAGCATGAAATTGTTTAGCGCTGCACGCCTCACAAATCTTTCTTCTTCCACTTGGGCCTGGCTAATTTATACTTATTAAATAAATTATATATTATCAATATATTAAATTGAAATTATATTACACATGTTCTGGTGAAACATTGCTTTGGGAATACAATTACCCAGAGCTACTTGGTACAGTAGAACATCACTTGTCAACTCTGTACCACTTGACCTGCCACTTATGAGTTAAAGCGTCTTGCAGTTCACTCTCACTCGTATGAGCAGGAAGCCACAGGGAGATAATATTGCATGAATAATTTTCTTATAAATGTCAAATAGCACATATGTCAAGACATAAAGAGACAGAAACTATCTGATCAAACCCAAAAATATCACATTTAACATAAAATGTGATGTACAATAAAGTTGTCAGATACTACAAAAATGGCCCTACTAGCCACTAATGGTTTATAAAATGTACAGAAAATACAGTGACTTAATTTCCTTTTATTTACATGAAAAAAAATTACAAAACAAAAAAGGAAAAATGACTACATAAATGAAAACACCAAAATACTTCAATCTACTTATAGTACCTGCAGTACTTGTGTAGTGTAAGGCTGTTAAAGCGTGTTTCTGTATATGGCTACAAAAAATAAATAAGGACATAGGTAATTCTTTAATATGTGTGTTTTAATGATTATAACGATGTGAATAAGAAACTCTTGCTCCTCACAGGAGGGATTGGATTCCCTGCTTTTAGGCGCTTTTTAAACTGCAGCTCTCTGCTAAATGATAACTTACTGGTGAGACTGGTCATCACACACTGGTTAATACATACTGTTTGCACTTCTACTCACCCACAGAGGCTGAACAAAGTTATTTCTGTATGTTTTTGCTTTCTAACTGCATACAGAACTCCCTCAAATAGGCCAAATAAGGTTATCATGCAGGCAAGAGTTAAAGTAATCAGTATACTAATTTAGGGCTGAAACTTACCAGTTGAAAATCAGCTGTTGATCACTGACCATTCTGATACTTCACTGAGGTTTGTTTATATTTTCACTTGCATTTTATTTCACTGCACTAATCTTAGCAAACGGTTCAAGTAAGCATTCAGGAAAACAGGTTACAGTGCTGACAAGACCACACGTCTAATTTATGGTTAAAAGGGTTTTGACAAAATGTTCATCAGTAGTATTTGCAAAAAGCTATGAGGAAAAAAACACATCGAACAACCCTGATATTCAGCCTCTTCTAATACATGAGATATAAAAGTTGATTATTTTCAATGATAATTTGTAATACAACTGCACTAGTTTGATAGGTACGTATGGTAAAAGAGTGGAAATAAGAAGGTCCTGTGAATAAAGCGTTTTTATTTTTGTGTGAAATTCAAATTGAAACCTGGCTTTCCAGTGTGCTGAACAGGAAAAAGTGATTGATTTCAAATATAGAAACTTTGCAACAGAGATATATTGTTTTTTGACTGACTGACTGACGGGAGTATCTTCTGGAGAATTTAATTTTGACTTTATATATTTATATTTATATTCGTGGCTTTGTGTTTCTGTGCGGTCATTGCATGAGAAAGTGATTTCCATTGCATGAGTAAGTTTCTGATTCAAACTGGGATACTCATGTAGACGCCATTGCTATCTGAAATCATATGAGCCATTGCTATCTGGATCATCAATTTTTTTTAAGTCAATGAAACACAATTCCTTTGTAGCTAAAGCAGTTACCCACAATTCTCATTTTTTTAGGCCAATGGTCTCTTCTGTTATAAACACAAGCGACACTGCTACTCCTAGAGGGTCTGAGATGAAATTAGTAACACTAGCAGCCAGTAGCTACCAACCACAGAGAAGAACATGGCACTGCTCTGCATAATTAAACAAATCAATAAATTTTATGTGGCCATTACTACTCCTTGTCTTGCCTCAGGTGGTAAACGCTCCATACATGGACACTTCATTAACACAGTTAACTATCATCATGTTGATCTACATATAAGGTAATAAAGTTTGCAGCAACCTTACCTCTTTGGTGAAGCAATGCTTCACGCTTCCAAGTCAGCTAATGTTCAGCAACAGTGCACAGCACCTCTTTACTCAAATCCTATTATTTTGTTCGGTTGTTTACATTAATTTTTATGTGGCCTTTATCAAGCACTGGTCTGAATCAGCCGACAGGGGCAAAACAACAATGAAGCACCAGGCCAACTCATCCAACAATGCAGCTGTCCTCCATCTTTCCTTCAGAACAATGCTCCTTTCACACAAACCATTAACAAGAACCATATCTGAAGGACATGGTTTAAAACCACCCCTCAGCTTCCAGAAAATAGTAAGAAAATAGAGCATTTCTTGCTTATTTTAACTGAAATTGATAAGAGTTTCCTCAGTTCTATAAAAAAGATTAAATATACTGCTGTTCACATTGTCATGCAAAAAAAAAAAAACCACAAACCAAATAACAAAAATTAATAATTTGGGTTAAACCCGCAAAACAACTTGATTAATAGTCCTTTTCCATTGAAACAAGGAACCGCGCTGTACCGTGATCAATGTTTCTCCATTACAAAGCAACATAAACCTGAGCAGAACCCGAGCTGCTCACCTGACTGTCTGTTTGGGCTGAAGATAAAATTCAGTGGGAGATTTCTATCAACTAACAAATTTATCTTTAACTCTGTGAGAAACGTCAAGGTGATCCAGGACATCACTAACTAGTTATCTGGGTTAGGTTTTACATGGATCACATGGATCAAGAACGCAGAGAAAACAAGACTATAAATAATAAAAGGAGCATAATAACAAAAGTGGCTCTGACAGAAAAACTCTCTGCCAGTTCGACTCCATGGATGTGGTTTTTGGACGACTGGCCATAAACTGTGGAATTGAGTCAGAAACTCCGTTACCACACAGACACACAGTGGAAAATCAACACACCTTTAGGCCAAACCTTCTGCAGGTCACCAAAACACTACAGTGAAGACACAACCCTTGGCTTGTAATACACCTACGGTTATTAAATGCGGGGAGGTGGTGGCTTAGTGGTAGGATACTTGCCTCTGGACCAACAGGTCATGGGTTCGAATCCTACCTTCAGCACCACCACTGGGTTCCTGAGCAAGACCCTTAACCCTGAATTGGTCCAGGGAGACTGTCCCCTGTAGTTATGGAATGGAAGTCGCTTTGGATAAAAGCGTCTGATAAATGCCGTAAATGTAAATGAATGGGATTTTGCCCAGTTTTTCAAACAGCAACAGGTAAAAATACAAACGATGTGAAATTCGTTTAGGTTTAAACACTAATCTGTAATCTGGTCGTATGGTGGGTAGCAGTTCAGATGCTTCTTTAATGTCATTTTTCTTATACCACAGTTTTGCTCTGCTTGATTAGGTAATTATGAGTAAGACTTCTTTTGCCCTTAGGAAGCAAAAATGACTTCATCTAGTACAACACTGAGCTCGGAAGATATACGGCACTGTGAGTAAACAGCTCTAAAATTAAAAAGCAGGGAACAAAACAACACTCTAGTCTCTGTATAGTCACGTGTTACTCAGGTTACTGAGACAAAAGGCTTGACAGTCTTTGCCATAATACAACTATTCATAAATTATATATCACTGTTTTTCTACCTTTGTCATTTGAAGCCAAAATTTAGTTTCACAATTTAGTTGAAATGTGTGGGGTGTAATTAAACACATGTCTGGTAGGACACAATTTTCAGTTCCTGTAATCAAGATCATTTTAATATTTTATGCATTGAAAATGTGTAACTATAAACACAGATTGGTTGGCGTTACACAAACGCAATGCCATTGTGCTTTTAATGGCATAAAATGTTGAAATATCAACTCATGTATATTTGAAATATGTATATAAGTCTACACTGAGCCTGAGAAAGCCTGAATAATAACTGAACTATTAAAGCAAATTTAAGAATTAAATTATTAATAAATTACCATTTATTGGGTCTAACAGGTTTGCCAGTGCAACATCTATAACCTAAGTACAACATCTGTTACTTAAGACGTGTACCCACCATTTATTTTAACTTTCACACTACTGGTATCACAAATTAAACAATTAGAATTAACTTCTACATCTGGATGTGGACAGCCCATATAGCCTAGGTTAAAGTATTAAGAGATTAAATTATTATGATTTGTATGTTGGATCTGACAGGCTTAGTAGTACCTGTACTTGCCATTTATTCTCACTTTTACACAAACTGGTATCTGAAAGAATTAGTGATGGAATAGGTTAGATGTATAAACCTATTAGTTTGCAACAAGCTATTGGTAAAAACTGTTTCATTAAAAAGGTCATGGAGCAGGAGGGTGGCTTGTTGAAAAAGTCTGACAGAAATGTAAGGCCAAGTGCACATAATGAGCTCAGAATTGTTAACAGGTGCAAAAGAGGAGCACAAAAAAAGAAAAGAAGAATCTTCCAAATGTTCTTTAAGTGTTCAGCAACTACATTAAGTGCTCCACTGAGTTCTGCCTATCAACACAAAGTAGAAAAACACATTTCTCTTTTACTTGTCCTCCTTTTATAAGTAGCCAATCAGCTGATATACCACCCTCTTCTATTCTAGAAAAGCTTCACATGTGATGCTGGAACACTGCTGTGAGGATTTGATTGCATTCAGTCACAAGAGCATTACCGAGGTCAGATAATGGGGCACCATCATTAAGAAGGTATTGTAATCTTACCAAACCTGTCTGTCTTTAGGAGAAATGAATGTGTTTTCAAGTTGTAAACACTAGTTAATTTATTCATTAACTAATGGCCTCATTTGGGACACCTATGGGCTCAAACAATACATCACTTAATAACTAAGCCTGCACATTTCATCATATCTTTTCAGTTACACAAAATCAGAACTAATGAATATATTAACATTCACATTTCAAATGTTTGTATAAGAAATACAATTTCAAGCTTGCACCCTCATTAACCACCGATATAAACAATGGCCATAATCAGATTTACTTTTCTTATTTGCCCTCAGGTTAAAAAACAAGCAGTGTTGCTACCTGTTTTCTGCGCTCACATCTAAAACACACTTCAGCAGCATTAGATTCAGAAAGCATCGCTGCAATAGTGCTTACATAACTGCATGAACTTCCTGACCTTTGTTGAAAAGAGAAAAACAAAAGTAGTGTTAATGTCTCAACAGGACAGGCTGTGCTGGACTGACATGGATCCTAATATTGTTTATTACAAAACAAATTAAAAAAATTAAATGAAGAGATGGAAAAAGCATGCTGTTGTTCAGAATGGCAATTAAGGCGGTGACATTTTTAACACTAAGCTTAGGTTCTTTTACATGGGAAAAATGAGCTGAAACACTAGAGCTTTGAGCTCAGGGTATGTCAGCTTAGGTTAACCAAACTAATTAGGCTGTAATGGACTCTGCTCAGACTCAAGTCTTCTCTTCTACAGTTCAGGTCAAGCAGAAAAACAACAATATTCTGAGGAAATATTAAGGAAAAACAGGTGCAGCTTCTTACTGCACACACACTGATTATCACAGTTATCATCATAAAGCTCTCTTGTGTAATGGTAATGCCAAAACTTTGAACCAGTGTAATAACTGGTAGCAGAATTCCTGTCCAAAGGCCTTGGTATCTGTTCTAATGGAGACAAAGGTTAATTTATTTTATGGTCGGAGTGAATCATAGGCTTTGAAAAATTAAATACATTTACAAACGCTATCAGTTACCCTTAATTTAACTGAAGGTTGGTTTTACAGATTTCACATAAAGCCAAGAGGCTAATAAAATAGAAGCCTGTCGTCTAAAAAGACAATATGATCTTTGTTTTTAGCAACATTAGGCTCAAAGCTCCAGATTAAACCTTTGCAAATTTGTGTAAATCTATTTTTCTGGGCCTTTGACCGATTCCTTTCACGTAGTTACTATTATTATAGAAATATTCTCACTAAAACTGGAGAAACCACAAAATAATTAGCAACACAAACTGGTCTAACTCATTCATTGTGTCGTTTAGAAAAGGAAATCCAACATACCTACATGTCCCTACTGCTTGTTTACTCACTCGGTCAACAGCCACAGCACTCAAACTGTTTATCCAAGGGTGTCAAACTCCAGTCCTGCAGACCTATGGCTCCCTGCCCTTTCATACGTTTTGTCTTCTTTTCCTGCGCACATGAACTAATACCACTGATAAGATAATCAAACCCTTCACAACCCAAATCCGGTGCACAATAGATTTGCACCAACTGTAGCTTTGAAAACTATCTACAACTGCATTATTCTGCACTTCCTTTGCTTGTTTGATCATCTTTTATTGATTTTCTATGTATGCTTTTACTTATTTTATTCACTTCCTAGTATTTTGCTGTTTAATACTATTCCTACAAAGCACAATGAATGACCTTTGTGTACGTAAATGGGCTACTGAAATAAATTTCACTTACTAAAACTGTGCAGAGATGGAGAAATAAGATCAATACATACTCCTTATATAAAAAGCCAAAAAAATCAATAACAAATCTATAATCCTCACATAAAAAGAGCTAAATTCTCACCAAAGCACAATTATAAAGCTTATTAGTGTGTTTTATAACCAACAATGTAAATGCATCGCATAAAACATATTAAGCTGACTATAAAATGCACACTCAAGGTCACACTGGTGCACATCAAACTGCAAGTGTGTGCAGAACCAAGTGAGAGACAGGCTTGTTCTCTTCAAACACACTTTCTGGAGAACTGAATGAGAATGGCTGGTTCCAAACTAGCCTCGTTTCATAGCTGGACGCCAAGAACATCATTGCAGTGTCAGCTGTTCCTCTAAATAAGGAACTCTGGATATTCAGATCTTCATGAGAAGCTTTCTGCAAGACTGGACAGTGTGAAGGACGTTATCTTGATCTAGTTCTTGAGCTCCAAACCATAGCTGCCGCAGAGAGGGATCAAAACAGCACCCATTTCTTAAAGATGAGGCATCTTTAGTAGTATCTGTCAGTCCTGACGCGCGCGCGCGCGCAGACACACACACACACACACACACACACGACTCGCCTTAACGCCACAGGGCAGGTCTTGATAAGAGAGGACCTCGACAAAGGAGCTTTCAAGCAGCTACAACGCCCAGAGAAGCCCGAGGAGAAGCCCAGCTGGGCCAGGTTGATCGGGCTTCCTCATCTGATCTAACTTCATCATAAAACACCTGCATCCACAACATTAACCACACGTACGGCTGCAAAACAGGACTCTGCCACTTCCCTTCCCTCTTGTCAAAATGACGGATCTTGCTCTGAAGCCCCCCATGGGTTCTTTCAGATACAGATAAATGTATTTTTTCCTTGTATTCCTAGACACCGGTATACGTATGTAATTTTTCCGGCTAAGAAACAACAGTGTCTACTTTTCCACAGGCACTGTACTTGCACATTATAATCGGTAATTAAGACATTATCAACGCTTTCCACGGGCTCTGCACTTGTACTCCAAGACACCGATCTTGTTCTGAAGCACCACACTTGCTCTTTCATATATAGATAAAAGCATTTCCCCATTTGTACTCGTTGACACAGGTATATGTCTAATTTTCTGGCTAAGAAATATTATCTACCCCTTCCACAGGCTCTGTACTTGTACTCTTAGATACAGAAGCGCCACACTTGTTCTTTCAGATATAGATAAACGTATTTTTCCCCCAGACTTGTACTCCTAGATACAGATACACATCCGTACACACAATGTATGTAATATTCTGGCTAGGCAGCAGCAGTATCTGACTCTGTCCCGAGCTAGATGAGGTCTGCAGCCCTCTGTCCCCATGGCTGTGTGCTGCAGGGACTGGTTCGAGGCTTTGTGCGCTTAATGCAGTGCAGGCGCGTGCGATCGACCACATTTGAATTTTTTAAAAAATGTATAACGGACAACTTTCCAACGGTCGCTCCCCCTCAGAGGCGAGGCGAGGCAGGGCTATGGCGAACGGTGGAGGACGCGCTGCGAGGGTTTTAAGGTGCAGTAAGAGAGACAGAAGCCGTGTTCTCCGGTTGGTTCTCTGGTCGTTCCTCCTGCTCGCCTGCCTTCGGGCCCCCCTCCGCGGCCAGCCAGCCAGCACCACCGGCCCCCCGGAGCTAGCCAAACGGGCTAACGGGCGGAAAAGAAAGGTGCAACCGGCTCTCTGAGGGACGCGATGCGACGCCTGTCAACCGCCGTGACTCAGATTTTAGAGGAAAAATTGATTTTACCTTTAAAGAAAAGAGAAAATGACACTCACCGACCAAACCAAGCTGCCGCTCTCCCTCTCTCCTTCTCTCGCTCTCCCTCTCTCTCCTGGGCTCGCTCTCGCCAGCACTTCGCTCCGCCCACCACTGCCCAGGTACCGCCCACCTCCCAGTACAACGCTGCTCTGGGGACCCGTGATTGACGTGAGATGGGCGGGGCTCATAGGTCAAAGCACCACCCTCATTGGCTCAGCCGAGGCCTGTCAGTCGCCTCTGGAGACGGTGACGTTACCCGGCGTCGTCATCCCAGCTTCTTTTTTTTATTTTTGGTTTATTTTTTTAATCGCTCACTAAATCTCCTAGTATTTTTTTTCACAGAAAGATTTAAAGAAAAAATAATACATACAATTAATAATAATAATAGTAATAATATATACCAGTCAGGCTGCAAGATCAGCAAAGGGTTGTAAAAAAAACCAAAAAACAAACCCCGCCCACGGTCTGGGACGAGTCTTCCCCCAGCGGCTAATCAAACCTGACGTCATTGTTTCCATGACGTAGAGGTTTTCTATCTTGATTCACTGGTGAGGTCCCGCAGAACCGAATCACACCAGACCTGAGAGCAGTGCACAGGCACACTGTGGGGTGGAGTGTGTGGGGCATAATCTGAGCAAATCATAGCTGAACAGGCATGACAAGAAAAAACGATAAAAAAAAATATTTCCACAATCATGCTGTGTCATCTGAGATACAGGGCAGTGTCATGTCACATGCAGACTGTGCATTTGACTCTGGACATGCAATAATGCATTAAATAATGCACTTTATTGTAGAATTACTAAAAAGAATAAAGGCATTGTGGAAATCTGCACAGTTTGGGCAAATCCTAGCTGAAGAGGCAAGACAAGAAAAAAAATTCACAATTCATATCATATGAGATCCGAGGCAGTGTCATGCCACATGCAGAGGGTGGGTTTGACTTATTTATTTCATTATTTTCTACTCTGGACATGTTATAATGCATAAAACAGCATTAGAGCATTACAGCATTATTAAAAAGAATAATAGTATCCCGCAGAAATCTGCTTTTTTAGAAACAGTGAACTGCACACCTCTGTGAAGTGGGGGCATCTAGCACTGCATTACAGCATTAAAAAGTAAAAAAAAAAACAGCTTCACAATCATCCTGTATCATCTGAGGTCAGTGCCACGTCACATGCAGACGGTGAGTTTTTATTTATTTTTTTTCTACTATGGTCATGCTATAATGCATTAAAGAATGCAAACACAGCATTACAGCATTACTACATAATATACATTTAGTGCAAATGGTGCAAAGTACAAATAAAGGTTTATCTTATTTATCTCTGAATACATGCATTCTGCAGAAATCTGCTTTTTTAGGGATAGTGTACTGCACGCCTCTATGAAGGACAAACCAAAAAGGAAAATAGTTTCCGTATCTTCCCCCATCATCTGTAATGCGACATGCAGACGGTGGGTTTGATTCATTTATTTAGTTATTTTCCACTCTGGACATGCTGTATTAAATAATGCATGCACTGTATTATAGCATTACAGCATTGCTCAAAAGAATAGAGGCAGTTTTGGTTCTCCACCGAAAGTGAAAAATGTAAATGAGATTTCCCCTCCTGTGCCTCATCGTTACCAACTGCATTGTTTCCTGTGGTTGCTGCAGTGACGAGGCTGCTTCCATCGTTTAGCTTCAACTGCAAGGCCCAACTGAGGCTGGCAGGAGGTGCAGAATCAGCTACCAAGGTGGGAAGATCAGAGCCTGGTCTGTGGTTCAAGAGGAAAGAGACAAAAGATGCATGCTACCAATAAACAGCACCGCCATTCAAGCCCCACTGTTTACTTCCACCTACCATCTTTCATCATTAACTGGATGTAGAACATCACAACACCATCCTATTCATTAATTGATGTCTGACTTGTCCAAGGTTCAGGGTCACTTTGTCATCAGCAGCTGTGAACATGTACACAGTGTGATGAGATGTTTCTCCACGGACCACAGAGAACATATAACAGCGCTCACCATTCAACAGAGTGCAAGTTACCACAGAAACAATACAAACAACACAATAAACAGACACTCAGGAGTGTAACAGTGATGTAATGCAACAGTGTAGCATGAACGGGATGTAAACTTTCTAGACTGACAAGTGTTGCACGATAAGTATCTTATGTTGACAAAATAATAGAAGGAATTAAAGAAATAAAAGAATTCAAAGAACATATTACACAAGAATAAAATAATTACACCGGGTAGCACATTTTTATAAAGGTCTGTTTTGCCAATTCAGTTTTTTCACAGGTTCTAGAGAAACTAAATTCTGCATATATTGTTCATTATAAGGTTGTAATACAGCTATTATTCTCATATTAGTCTCACTGATGCGTGTCTCGCGCTCAATGCGTGAGAGTCGGCGACCCTGTTATCTACATGTACAACAAACAAACAACAGATTAATACACAAAACAGTTATAAGTTAAACAAAAGACCGTCAGCTGAGTCGCCAAGTTTAGTTTTTTCTAAAAATGACGTTTCTAACGAAACCCTTGAAGCTCCATGAAAATAAACATAACCACCGAAATCAGCGCCCAGATTGTAGAAGAAACCCTATAGAATGGGAAGGAACTCATTTTTGTTGCCTGGTGTTATTGATTAAAAATATTGCACAAGAACGAAGTGAGAAATTGATACAAACCTTCCAGAATTAATAATAATAATAGTGCACCATACATGCAATATTCAAGTCTAGTTATATACTGTACACAAAGGCCATTCAATCGGCTTCACAGGAATGGAATAAAAAATAAATCAGAATACACTGATAGAAGAAATAAAAGAACATATTGCGCAAGAAAAAAAATAATATAAAAATAATGATGTGAAACGGAGGGTTATTGTTGTACCATATTGTACCATATGTATAAAATTGAAGTCAAGTTTATTTATGTAGCACATTATCATATGCAAAGGTCATTCAGTCGCAAAACTGAATAGTAAAATCCAAACCAATCATAGAAGTAAATATAAGAAATATATGTAAATGTTCCAGAATGAATAATAATATTGTACCATACACTATTGCACAAGAGTGTGAAAGGGATGTAAATCCTGCAGCCTGAATAATCTCACAGGGCCCAAAAGCCTGGTGCGGTTCAGTCTGGCGCGGCGTGTCTGGTTTATAGCAGAGTGGGCACTGCGTGAACACGCGAGTGTGTGAAAGTGGAACATGTGGCCCACATATTGCCTTTAAGGTGAAAAACCTTTGCTGCCTCGCTGCTCTCCAGTTAGCATCAAATTCATCAAAACGTCAAATGTAGGCCTCGCTCGGCCACGAGAGGCTGTCAGCTAAGTTTCCTCTCAGGCTTCCAAAAAGCCTCTGGAGCGGATGGGACGCGGATCCTATTTTTATTTGTGCCACTTTCCTCTTCAGAGGGTTTTTTTCTTCTTTTTTTATTCCGAGCCTCTCCCATCGGTCGGCTGCTTGTGGAAGAGCTGGAGCAGATGTCCCTGTAAAGCACAGAGCCACGAAAACGGCCACCTCCTTTCCTTTTTTTACCTCTTTCCATTTTATTCATTTTTTACGCACGTACTCCACACTGCAAAGTCACAGCTTCAACGCTCCAGTTACCAGGGCGTTCGTTCCCACTATATGAGGGCATTAACAGAATAGCAGACTTGTTGACTAGTCAACTTCAGAGACATGAGTCGACGCCCCCTGAGAGAAGTCGACTAGTCGTGTGTTTTTTTCCTCTCTGTGCTCGATAGTGTACACAATGCAATCCCTGCCTCTGATTGGCTGACGCTGACACGCCTTCCTTGGTTTAACCAATTACTGTAGTTCCTTCATAAAAGGGGCGGGACCGTTGGTGCGAGGGGAATCTAAACACGAGATACAACAAAACGAGAGACACGCAGCAAAGAAGACAGACACACATCACATGTGTGGAGATCCTTCACTCTAGAACACAAACCGCACAGAGACCTGCAGAACCTGCAAGTCTGTGTTAAAGTACAGTAACAGAACCGGCGCTCTGCATCTGAAATCTAGCTAACATGCTCTTGTGCAAAAGTAATGAACAAAACTTCAGACACCAAACTTGCCTTGTTTTGGCTGACTGACTATGATAGGGGTGATTTTTTAATTTTGATTTCTGGTTTTTGTTTGATTTTGGTTGAACCATTGCTTCATATGAAGCCTTCTGAAGGTCCAAGCCTCATGGAAACAGAACTGTCCTGGGCATGCAATAATAAATCCTGCGTAACTTATACAGGGATCTTTTTTGTCCTTTATCTAGGTCATTTTTGGCAGATTCTATTACTCTTTTGGGTCAGATAAGCAAGATCCTTCATTCGGGGCAAGGCACTGTGTGCAACTAACACAGACATAGAAGATTTGTGGTGCATGCATGTTCACCACATGAGTGAAAGTGAGTTTATCTGCTCTGTAAAGAAGTGAAATCTCACTCTTTCTGCCTCCATTGGTCACTTGCGCACTCACTAATGTGCCCTCGAACACACGTTTTACGCACACAAACAAGGCAGAGATCTCAGATGGAAGCTCGTCACATGAACGGAGCTCGGCCAAAGCCAGCAGAGAGAAAGCCAAGAGCACTGGACTGTCACTCCAAACATTTTCCAGGCGTTAGAGTTTACTGCAGCCAATCAGACTCCATCTAAAAGCAGACCCTGATACACTCTATGGACAAAAGTATTGGGACGTCTGACCATTAGACCAACAGGGACTTTAATGACATTGCATTTAAACCCATCGACTTTAATATAGAGTCGGTCTCCCTTTGCAGTTCTAACAGCTTCCTTTTTTTTAAGACTTTCCACAAGATTTTAGAGTTTCTGTGGGAATTTGTTTCCATTCCTTCCACTTCTAAACTAACTAAAACTGAAAAATTGAAACTGTTATACTGTATATATATGTGCATATATGTATGTTCTTCAGTTCTTCACTCCCGAAGTTCAATATTCACACTGACTTTGCTGAGTACGTGCTTCTTATTGCTTTTATTTTCCATTATGTTTGCAGAGACGGCCTTTTTTCCATCACAGCGCAATGTGTGTGTATGCAAATCGAATCACGGCCCTGAGAAATGTTCATATATGAGCCGAAAAGCCCTTAAAAACCGAGTATCACTGGTCAGTCACGTTAAAATGAGCGCTTCTTGTTTAAAAATAGAAGCTCACTCATCAGGTTTTGTCTCAGTAGGGAAGCACTGGAAACACCAGTTCTTTTCCACCGTCATTTCACCTCATTGCTCTGAAAAAAAAAGTTGTTTTCTTTTAACCACTGTCATCAAATACGTCAACTACACGTTTCCAGACAGGGGCTGGAGAAATGTTTGGAGCATCAGTACATAGTGTGTGGACATATGGACGCACAGAGACAGTGACAGTGTTTATAAAGACATGTTTTATGGTCCTAAGTAACTACATTTTTATTTCAGACAAATTTGTTTAGGTGTTGTATAGAACAAATATACAGTAGAGCCTTAAGGGATCAAATAATGGTCGTTGTTTTATGAGTTTTATTTTGAGCAGAGCATTTTAAAGCAAAGTCCATCTATATCAGTGCAAATAAAACCTATTTATCGATCATTCTACTGCCTGATGCAAATGAGAGCAATGCACCATAAAAGCATGTTAAAGGAACAGTCAAGGAATAATTCTGATGCACAATTTTCCACTGACCTCAGGTATGCTCGATCAGCCACGACGTGTTTGGAGTCCAAATTCTGCTTCTTTAGTTTAGAACCGGAGCTACAAGACTAACGTTGCTGAGTCAATAGCCACCCAAATTGTTTCCGTGATAATATTTCATCAGAATGCCACGCAGCTCTTCATTAAGGTGGATCAGACTAGTGGACGTGGTTCAGGACACAGTATGACTTACTGTCAGCTGTAAAAAATAAAGCTTCAGTGTTACATGCTGCCGTTTAGACAACACAAGAACTGGTATTTACACAGCACTCATTAGGAGGACTGATCTTGAATCACATTCCTCCATGTTTGATGGACAGCCACCCTGAGGCGGTTTGTGAAAACAGACCCTGTTGTGTAAAAAAGGCTGACTGCAGTGTTTGCATGCAGCTTTAAACCATGTCCACAAGTCTGATCCACCTTAGTGAAGAGCTCTGAGTGGGTTGAGAGAAGGTTTGGGTGACTATTGACTCCCAGTATAAGCTATACTAGTTGTAAAGTGAGGAAGCAGAATTTGGACCCATTTAACTCATTTAACTCATTTAACACATTTAACTCATTTAACTCATTTAATTCATTTAACACATTTAACTCATTTACCTGTTTAACCCATTTAACTAATTTAACACATTTAACTCATTTAACTAATTTAATTCATTTAACACATTTAACCTGTTTAACCCATTTAACTCATTTAACCCATTTAACTCATTTAACTCATTTAACTCATTTAATTCATTTAACACATTTAACTCATTTACCTGTTTAACCCATTTAACTAATTTAACACATTTAACTCATTTAACTAATTTAATTCATTTAACACATTTAACCTGTTTAACCCATTTAACTCATTTAACCCATTTAACTCATTTAACTCATTTAACACATTTAACCTGTTTAACCCATTTAACTCATTTAACTCATTTAACACATTTAACACATTTAACTCATTTAACACATTTAACTCATTTAACTCATTTAACACATTTAACCCCTTTAACTTATTTAATTCATTTAACCTACAGTATTTATCCCACTTAACTCATTTGACCCATTTAACCCAGCTGACCGTTTAACCCATTCACCAAGTGCAGCAGCGGGCAGACAGGAACACAGCACCCCGGGAGCAGTGTGTGGGGATGAGACCTTACTCAAGGGTACCTCAGTTGTGCCCCTAGCAGTCCTGAAATTCAAAACTACAGTCTTCTGATCACTGGGACAACCCCCAAATCACTAGACAACCAGCTGCCCCTCTTCCAATAAAGCACTTTTACCACAAACTAGGCCTTCTGGTCTCACTCTGGTCTCATCATCTATTTTTTCACACTAATTACATTAAGTGATTTTAAATGGCCATTAATCATGTTGTGATTGTGCCTCCTTCAGTTCCCCTGGCTGTAAGTTAGAAAGGTGAGAGCGTGACAGAAGCCTCTGTGTCTTATCAAGATCTGAGAAAAAACTGTTGGAGAAATGAACAGTTTGAGGTGGGCGTTCTGTGACTGGTCACACATTCCGAGGCCAAATCATGAGAGGAATCATGTTCTCTTTCTTCCACAGCCATCAGCAACGGCTCTGACAGTTACGCGCTCTGGTC
>JBBJLR010000133.1:27725105-27735307 GCA_037577145.1 Brachypetersius gabonensis | reverse complement strand
AGACAGGTGAGATACAGTGAGGTAGAGAGACAGGTGAGGTACAGTGAGGTAGAGAGGCAGGTGAGGTACAGTGAGGTTGAGAGGCAGGTGAGGTACAGTGAGGTTGAAAGTTCAGTTTGTGTTATAATGAACAATTTGAAATTGTATGTCCTGTTTAGTCATAATACTTATAATATCTCTAAACGTTTCTGTTGTTGAACAGAACATGGTGTTCCTCCAGGCTTATGCTTGTGTGTCCTCCAGACACTGTGTTCATCCATCCTTTCTCTGAACTGCTAATCCTAACCAGGGTCATGCTGGAGTCTATCACACACACACACACACACACTCATCCTTCAGGACAGTTTAACATCTATGGGTACACCTGACATGCGTGTCTTTGGACTGTGGGAGGACACCCACACAGAAAGGGTTCCACCCATGAAGACTGTGCCACCCATCACACATTCTATGAAATGTGTAAACACCGCCAAACTGAAACTGTACACGTTTAAAAAATGAAGACGCAGCACAAGAGAATGCTGAATCATAGAACCGTTTAATCTGAATAGTTTATAAAATAAACGATACATTAGAATCTTTGTCACATTGCTTTTTCACTAGTAGATGTGCATCATAAAACAAAAAAATGAGGACATTTATTCCCTTTGTGCGATAAATGAACATCAAAAAAAACATTAAAGTTATGAACACAGCACTAACGGGAAAAGCCAGTAGGATTTTGGGGAAGCACCTTACGCTAATTTTGTGAGCTCACATTCACAGCAATTCAAACTTCATTTTATAAGTTCTAGCCAACTTTCTTGGCCTAAAATGCATAGCAGAATGGACTCCTCATGGATTTCCACATCATCTATATGAGAACTGAAAGTTGCTAATGTGAACTCACCCAACACATCAAAGGAGTAAATTAAAAATAAACTCTCCTGAATTCAAGAATACAGCATAAAATCGTAAAAATAGCTTTACAAGTTAAAAAGAGAATGCAATCGTTACAATTGTTGGCTACCGAAAACAAGGAAGAATGCATGTTATGGAAATGGGCTGCTTCAAAAATACCTGCATTAAAAAAACACCATTGAAAATGAGTTGCAGGTTTCTGACCGTTCAAACACCGTTTAAATGAATAACATACATTGGCCTAGTAAACCGTTTGTCTATCATCGATCTACTCATGCTGCCACAGGAGAGTTGTGACAGCAGGTCATCCAGCTTTAACTACACTAATCATAATCTTACATACAAAATGCTCTACAAGAAATGTACATGCTTTTCTGCATTTACTGCAAATGGCTCCTTTATGAACACAAATCACCTCCCGTACATTCATACAACAAAACTGGATACAGCGAAGTTTGACTGTCATCACACCACCTGCCTTGACTGATGAATGAAAAAATAAATAACAGTTTTATGTGAAAATTATCTTCAGGGTACCAAAAGATTCTGGACAATGCAGTTCCCCCTTTACTCCACTTTAATCTAGACTCGAAAGAAGGCACAGTGGTTTTTACAGTGAAGTCACATCAGACGTTGTCTACAAAATGTATCTCTGAACAAGCCCTTCTTGTCTACTGTGCACAAGTGCAAGACCTGGAGAACCAGAAGATCAGGAGAATCTGACCCTCAGAATCAGAAGTTGGCTTGGAAATGGTTCACTACTGTATTTTATTAGGAAAGAATTCTCTAGACTTGTAGTTTTGTGTTATTTGCTTGCATCCCTGGTTGCTTCAGGACAACTACTTTGGAGTCTGGTGGCAGATTTATATGACCACAGCCCTGAGGAGACGGAAGCAGACCATCAGCTCTCTGGGAATGGGAGGCTTGATTTCGTTGCCATCGAGACGGAGGTAGCGGAGCCGAGGAAGTCTCTCCTCAAAGTAGTCGTCGAGTGTGGGAGCAGAAACCGGGCATATGTCAGTGCCATTCACACCTGCAGCCAAGAGACATTTAGCAAAGGTCATTACTTTATTTTTACAAGTTACAAGACAAGTCAAGTGTCTCTGAGGAATAGCGACAAGATTCAGAGAGTGATCGAAGTTCCATGCTTGTTACATTTCTTGCTTGTTAATGCTGAGGAAATATCTCTTGGTAGAAACATTTCTTTCCTGCTAGAAGTTTTATTTTGTTCTTATAGGCCAGTGGTCATCAACTCAGCCAGTACAGACCATCAGTGCACTTAATTAGGGAACCTAACATTTGGGCTAGAGCTGGATTCTACAGGGATGTAGAACCTTTTGGGTTCCTGACAGAATGTTTTAGAGATGGTCTGTATAGAACTGCAAACTGTCCTGGAGCAAAGTTTACTTTAATGTAAATTAATCTCCTCTGTAATTAGAGAATACACCTTGCTTTGGTCAGCAAAACTAAGAATTAAAATTATCTCATAAATCTGAATTCTCATGACTACGAGGCACCGTAGGATCCCCTGTTCCACAATTTTGTCAAAACCTTGGTATCCAGAACAAAAACCATCAAGAACCTTACAAATGTGCTTTTGCCAAAAGTGTATTCAATCCATTTGAGCAATAGACACATGATACTTACTCTTGATTTTGTTGTGGTCCAGGTGAAGGTGCTCGAGACCAGAAGGAATAAGTGGCACCTCTGTAATCTGGTTGTAGGAGAGCTGTAGGTCCAGCATGCTGGAGATGTTGAAGACATTCTTTGGGAACCCTCCGTTTCCAAGTTTATTATGGTTGAGCCTTAGGAAAGACATTTTGGGGAGTGCTTTGAAATACTCTGCAGGGATCTTCTCAATATTGTTGCCATCCAAGTAGAGCTGTGCAGTGGTGGAGGGCAGACCAGGAGGCATGTTGTTCAGTTGGTTCTTTGCCAGGTTGATCTGAACCAGATTACTAAGGCCTTTGAGGCTGACCTCAGTAACTGCATCGTCCTGCAGTTTGTTCCCCTGCAGATCCAGGAGCGTGAGGCGGTCCATCCGTGCAAAGACACCAGCAGGGATCTTTGAGATCTTGTTCCTGGAGAGACGCAGCTCCTCCAGCTTCGGCGGTAGAGCGGAGGGTACAGAGGTCAGCAGGTTGTCATCCATGTAGAGATGCACCAAACTGGTCATGGCTTTAAGGGCATCCTCCTCCATGCCCTCGTTTGAGATTTTGTTGCGGCTGAGGTTGATCCACTTAAGCTGGGTGGCATTACGGAGGGCGTCGGCCGGAAGCACGTCGATGAGATTGTTTTGCAGGTACAGGTACCAAGTGAAAGGGGGGATCTTGGGGACGCGTTTTAGGCTCCTGTTGTCACAGTAGACGGCGTTGGGAAAGCTTGGAGGACAGCGGCACTCCTTGGGACATGCCTGCAGCTGGGACAGCAGGTGTTCATAAGGCATTTCCTGAGAGCTCACTGAGACTGCTAGCAGCAGGACTGCATAGGCAGTGAAAAACAACTCCATGTTGAAGCTCTGCCTATGAAAACATTAAGATACACAACAGAGAGACAAGCATTAGTCAATGTTCCAGTTCCTCAGGCATTGATTATGGCTGGCCCTAGATTAAATTATAGCCTACTATGAATGGGGGTTGTCCATTTACTTTTTAAAGATTGGGTTGGGGAAATGGTTGTTCTAGGGTGAGCATTTTGGGGCTCTTGGTCTGTTGCAGGACTGAATTGGTTAATTAACTTACAGATATAATCGTCTGTTCTTCTTTGTACCTCTGATCTACTAGGAAAGTAATTGCTCTGGGTTTAACAAAATCTTTGTACCCATGTGTTCTCACTGAATCTGTCGTAATTAGATTTCAGCTAAAGTATATTGTTTTTAATTGTTTGCATGGCTTACATCCTTTCAAAATAGAACCAATGGCAGCCTGATCTAAACTCGCTGAAGAAGAATTGATCCCTTAATGTTCTTCCAGCTTCCTGCTGTGAACCAATCCTCTTAAATGCAGGTTGCATTGTCGGGTCAACTTTAACTGGCTTAGGAGTGACATCATGAGTACCTCTTCAGACGGTGGTGACATCAGAGCTGGCAGCAAATCACACGAGTAAGTCACATAAAGTCAGTTAGCATGTTGAGGCAGATTCAGGAACAGTTGCAAGACACTCTACCACCAGACCATTGGACGTGCTCAGTCTAAATAGCGCACGTTAAACAGAATTCTTTAAGTAATATTCATAGTGTGGAACATAGACCTTCATATGACTTTGTGCAAAACTGATTGCATTCTTTACTGTAACAAGCTTACATAATAGCTGGACACCAGACAACAGTTGAATTAGAAGCATGGGAGACCTCTCTCCAAATTAACTACAGTCCTGGTCAGGGCTCAAGTCAGGGGCCTCCAAGTGCAAAAATCTGATACCTATCTTCGCATCCCTAGTGAGACACGGGAACGGACCCAGGGTTCAGGCACAATATACGTGCCTATATCCATGACTAACTGTTTCAGTGCATGCCCGAGTACATTTGAGTCAGCTTCTGGCACCACTGTATCCACTTTGTCAAGCTAACACTAATTCTATCCATGTGATCAGCTTGCTCTGTTTTCTATGTGTGCTTAGTTATGTAGAAGAGAAGAAAAGGCATGTGCCTGTTAAAAAACAAGAGACAGTAAAAGAGCAAACAAGAGTGAACGACTTAAGGATCTCTGCATTACTTTAAGGATATTGCAGCATATTCACCTATCCATCATATGATTTACATACTTGCTTGCTGAACTTCTAGCACCCATATGGAGTTCATCAGACACATTTTTCTGATTGATAGGAGATATAAAGAGAACATCTGGACACCTGGTAAAGGTGTCAGTCACAGTCCTTGCTCCAAACTGACCAGACAGTCCTAATGCTAGAGAGCAAGTTCATGCAGATCCATTGTGTTAAATGATTACCCTTCATCAAAGCCTTATGAGATTGACTGTTTCAAAGGAATTTGGAAAATCGGAATAACCCAAAGATCAAAATCACACCTTTAAAAACATCAACATCTACAAAGATCTTTCCCATTCAAGTGAGCACGCTAGACATCATAACGATGCATATTCCAGTCCTACCTTTGTCCGGTTAAGGTTCTCCTCAAGCCCTGATGTTTGCAGTGATGTTCCAGCACTGGGCTCCCCAAATCATCTCTGCTCGTATTTGTACTGTTGGTAGCCCTGAATCATCCCTTCACAGACACACACACTTGACACCTTCTCAGCCAATCATAGCCTCTCGAGATCAAGGGTCATAATCCCGTGATGCTGGATTGTGTCTAAGCTGGGTGGCACCAGAGGACTTGGGCCGTGGCCCAGTTATAATGAGGCCATGCGACTTCACGCTCCACCACACCCTTCATCCTCCTCTTTACCCTTACGCCACCACCTGCTGCTTGTTTTCATCTCCTGTACAAACATGTGTCTCGCTCACATATTAGGGGACACAACAGGAATCTTTGGGCGTCTCGGAATAGATCCTGTGACCCCATTCTATCCCAGTCAATGAGGACAAGGCATTATCACATAAACAAGACAGCAAAGTTCCACCTTGCTAACTGAACCCAAAGCACATTAGTTTAGAGACAAAAGGTTCTTTGGAGCAATGGCATTTAAGAACAACTGAAGAACCTCTGGTGGATGGTTCCTCAAAGAACTGATTGTGTGTGGAAAACCTTTTAGTTCGAACCTCCATGTAATATAATGGTTCTAGATTAATTGTATCTGAGCCAAGAGCCATTTGGGGTAAACTATATCATATCTCTGATGTGGCCATGATATCCTTGTAATTTGTCATCTTGGATTTATAACAACCAATTTCATCCCATCAGCAGTGGGACCACTCTGACCCATGGTGGAACAGTGTCACCAGCCTTTTTCAGCACCACAGAACTGTTTCATCTAATCAATATTTGTTTTTTACTCGTTTTTTGCTTGTGGGCTAAACTTCTGATGTACCCCATTACGTGACTGAGATGAGCATTTTTTCAAAACAAAATATCTTTCAGACTTTGATAAATTAATAAAATAGTTTTATTCTGTCTTTCTGTGTGGCCCAGCATCAAATGACTGGGGACCTCTGTGATAGACGACTTTTTGTAAATCTTATTTTGTCACTGGATTGTTCTCATTTCCTTGTATGCCACCTAAACCAGCACAAGGCCTTGTTAATCCAATCTATCTGGCTTCTCAGATCCTGAGGAGGATCCTAATCCATGATTACCCACAATCTAAAGCCATTATCCATTATCCAGTGTCTAGGATGGTGCTGCTAGACCACAGAGCTGGAGGATGGTGTAACCAGAAAGGGTAACAGTGTAATGGTGTAAACACCCACCTAATCCTACAGAACGATCTAAAGCCCTTTATCAACAGGAAGTCTAAAAGAACACATCCAAACTCTGTGTCTTCAGCGCCAACAGAAAGGTGCAGCTTCAGCCCTTTCAGAGCAATAAGGCTCACGAGCATCAATATTTACTAAGGAGTTACATTTTCTGTCAGAGCTGCTTTAAGTTGGATTAAAGCTGTTGGAGTAAGTATACACCCCAAGGAAGAGAGGCTAACTGTTTCTGACTCACTGGGCTGCTTTGTCTCTTAAATTTTCTCTAAAGTTCATTTTTATTAGTTTCATATTGTTTAATACTTTTAAGCTGGCTCAACTTCTGATTGATCATTGCAATGGAAACATGTTTATGAGAGTAAATATAAAATGGATGTTCATTAATTTGATTTAATGTTTATAATATGGACTGTTATCACACCTGGGGGTTTCCATCTTTCTTGCTTCACCCCACATTGCTCACTAGCAGCTCAACATAGAGTCTCAAGCAGCTGGTAGCCTAGTGGTTAGGGCATTCACCCTGCGATCAGAAAGTCAGAGTTCGATTCCCAAGACCACTAGGGACTGCTGAGGTACCCTGAGCAAGGTACCGTCCCCACGAACTGCTCCCCGGGCGCCGTGTTCCTGGCTTCACTTGGTGAATGGGTTAAATGTTGAATTTGTGCTGTGGTGTGTTGATGTATGACAGAATGGTCACTTTCAATACTTCACCATGGAGAGTTGAGAGATCTGCAGAAAGAGGTTACATCCCTAATAAAAATATCAAGTGTAGGCACTAATGTATAAACATCTTGCATTGAAGCATTTCTTGCATCTTAATTCAGATGATTATATTGATCTCCAATACACTGTTTTAGTTTTATCTAACTTAAATAAACTTATCTATAGCTGAATCTGTTGGTTCTCAATTTTAAACTATAGATACTGTGTTTCATATAGATACTGTCTTCTCAAAAGTAGATCATGAGAGAGATTCTGTGCTGTACTGATTCATACACAGCTAGTTCAGCAAGGCGTGGTTGGATGGGCCTCCAGAATGGAATCCACATCTGTTTGGAGTAACACTCTCATGCACAGATGTCTTTGCACCATGGGTATCGGGCTCCTAACCTCTAGCAAAGAAAGAAAGAAAGAAAAAAGTGTGCGTGCTTAAAATTTGAATCTAGGCTAACCCCCTCAAACCCCCAAGAAGTGGATTCATGTGCCATTTAAGAATAAGATTATTGTAGCCTTGAGGGATGAGGTTATGAAAGAAGAAAGTTTAGGAAAAACAGTGGATTTCCGATTACTGTAGTGAAAGATTTCATTTAAGGCATCACTAAGCTGAAAGGCTTTTCGTATTTTCTCACTTTTCGACACAGCAGTGACAAAAGTCTGCTCAGATGAGCCCAGAGTTTTGTATGTACCATCTAAAAGGAACCACATGCCCCAAAAAACCCTGATCAGATTCATTTCCTCAACAAGACTTTGTGCCTCGGCCAGTTATGGTAATAACATGTGGTTCTGTGCTGGCTCAGCTCTTGGACCAGCTCTGTTCGGCAGCTGGGGTGACGTGCAAATTTCCTTTGTGTGCTCTCATCTCTTCCTCTCTTTCATTAAGGAACCTGAGCTTAAAGCATGACCAGCTTCAAAATTCCACCACATCTCATTGTCACTGCAAGTCTGTCCTATACAAGTGAAACCAGAAACCTCCCACTTCTAATGCTCCCAGTTCCACAGCCAGATTACTGATCATGTAAAGCTGGACATGCCAAATCTCTCTCTGTTCATTATAATCGATGATCCCATGCACACAAAGTCCTCCAGCATTTTGATGTTGCTCAAACATTATTGACTCCATCTGTAATTAGAAACAAATGCACCCAAAGTTTACAGACACTCCTACAACTGGCTCCTAAATGGTTCTTGGATTGTACAAAACAATCATGTGGAAGCTTGATACCACTTTATAATAAAGCTACCCTTACAAAGGGTTTATAAATGCAGTTGTTAATTGATTTATAAGTCATTAATAAGCAGCTATAAATAAGTTATAACAATTGTTATACATTGATGCAGTATTTGGTTAGATCTGGTGTTTAATGATAGCAACAATGTAAGACAACTTGGTTATAACTGCTTACTGAAGATCTGTAAACTGTCTACAATCTAATTAAATCCTTTGTAAACCTTTTATAAGGGTGGTCTTACTGTAAAGAGGTATCAGAGGCTCTAAAAAAGGTTCCTCACATTCAAAGATCCCATTTACAAAAAGGCTTCTTTGAAGGTTCCTTGAGAACCCAGAGGTAGATCTTTCCACCAAACAGATGTTTCCATTTTCACAGTTGCAGCCCCTCCCAAAAAGACCTAAAAAGACACCCTTAAAGCCCAATTTGAATCAAATTAAAGGACAAAATGTGAAAGAAAAATACGTTACCTGGTTCCCTCAGGTACAGAGCTCAGGGCAGGTGGGGGTGCTGGGATGGGTCCTCTGTTTTTGATGCTCCTGCTCCTGGTCCACTCTGCTCTCTCCCAGCCTCTCTCTGTACCGTCCATGCATAAGGAGCCTCAGCCTTAATACATTTGTATTATTGTTAGTGCTGTTCCCTCAAGGCTGTACCCTTGACAGCTGGCCGAGCTAAAGGAAGGGGGTGTGTGAGAATATGTGTTTTGTGAGAGTGTGTCTGTGTGTGAGATGGAGATGTGTGTGAATTTGCCTCCTCTGGAGCGTGCCCGGGCTACTGATTGCCAGCACAGCACTCTTTTTTTTTTTTCACCCTCCTGCTTCTTGTGGTAGAAAACGTGGAGGAGGTGGTGTGGAGATGGAGGAGAAGAGAGGAGGGGAGTGGGGCCAGACTGCTGCAGGAGTTCCCTTAAAAGTCACAGGTGGTTTAGAGACATTTAACCCTTGCTCCGCTGCATCGCCGCGCTTGAACGCTCCACTTAAACAGGCCAGAGGGCAAATCCGTCAGTTTGTCCATGTACGGCTGTGGGTGGCGTATGGGCATTGCACCGACATGTCAGGCTGAAAAATGCAGAGTAAAAAGAGAAGAGGCTTAGAGGACTCAGGGGTCTTTTCCAGTCTTTTCAGTATTTCGAACCTGCTCTCTAGAGCTGAGTGGTTCTACAAGAGTGTCGACCCCTAAGAAGGTTTTTTTATAAGATAAGATAACCCTTTATTAAATACAGTAAAGTGTGGTGACTTGTGTTCTGGTGGTTAAAGGAGTGGCCCGAAGCTCATGGGTTTGAATCCCAGGACTGTCAGGAGCCCACTGAGGCACCCTTGAGCAAGCACACGCTGCTCCTCGGACACTGCTGGCCACTGCTTCGCTCAGGTGAATGGAGTTTAATCCAGAGAACTAACTTCACATTGTGTGCTGTGGGGTCTTCACGCTTGGCAATAAGGGGGCAGTGTTCTTTACTTACTCACTAATTAGTCCCACGAAATTTGGAAGAAAACAAGTCTGTTTCCTTCCTCTGCTCTGTGAAACACAGCAGGAAAGATCATCTGCGATGGAAAGCAGATGATGTTGCTCCTTTCTTTCCATCCAATTCTTCCTCTTAAGTGTCTCAGTTCATCAATGTGGCTACAGAGATGTAACACCTTCAAATCCAATTTTCTCTAAAAGAAACTTTACAAGATCCCTGAAACTCTAGTCCATTTACAAGAGAGATAAACAGGCCATGTGTCAAATCATCTCCACAGGTCACACACTGGAAAAAAATGAATTTACTTGATCTTGGTGCTTAGAACACTTTTGTCTTTCTCTTGATTAATTGAAGAGGATGCAAGATGAGGCTGAACTGAGAAGCACTTTTAGCCACAGACTCACCAGACTCTATAACTCCTCCCCCTGTCACACACCCACCCATCAAACTCTATAACTCCTCCCCCTGTCACACACCCACCCATCAGACTCTATAACTCCTCCCCCTGTCACACACCCACCCAT
>JBBJLR010000133.1:27705646-27720549 GCA_037577145.1 Brachypetersius gabonensis | reverse complement strand
ACACATGTGATGTGTGTCTGTCTTCTCTGCTGCATGTCTCTCGTCTTGTTGTGGTCTCGTGTTTAGATTCCCCTCACACCAACGGTACCGCCCCTTTTATGAAGGGACTATAATAATTGGTTAAACCAAGGTACGCATGTCGGCGTAAGCCAATCAGAGTGATTGCATTGCATACACAAGCGCACGCACAGAGGGAGGAAAAAGGTTTACTGGTTTACTACTGGTTTTCACTACCCTAATGTATTTTAGTTCATGTTTATAGGTATCAGTTCTCATACAGAACTAAACAGAACAGATTTTGTGCCACTCACAAAGAGTTTGGCTTTGTTCCAGTCAGACTAAAGACACGTGTGTGTTTTTTTGTAGTTCAAATCTTAACTAGTAACACAAAAAGTGGTGATACTACAGAGAGTGTTGCATGTAATGGAGATTAGTAGTATATAAGATACTGATGCTAATATGCTAAAAAGCTTTCAAAGGTTAGCTTAGCCTCTCAAGTTTGTTATTGAATGCAAAAGAGAAAAACAGCAGATAAATAGTAGATAAGTAATATTTATATAAGTAGTGATATTGCACTGGGAATGAGTATTAAACATAAAATATTGATGCTAGTATGCTAATAAAGTTAGCTAATAAATACTTTGCTTAGCCTCAATGACCATGACACAGATAAAGGCAGACACAGCTTTCACCCCATTCTTCTTGACATTGTAGATGTTTAATCAGTATCCATCCCCAACTCCACCACCCCCCACCCCCGTCTCCCTGTCCTCCCGCTACAGGTCATTACAGTAATATGGCAGGCTCTATTAGGCCCGGCGCACTCCCAGCCAGGCTCAGGATAGGCGGCAACGGCCTCGCGGCTGCGGCGCAGCTTTAATTTCACGCTTTGTTAACGTCCTCCGTCCCCTCGTGTCCCGCTGAATGCCCTCTGTGAGTCACAGCAGCGATCACATCCGCCCTGCCGTGGCCTTGGGGTGTTGGCTTGACCGTGCCTTGGGGAGTGTTTCTTCTCAACCCCCCACCGCCCCCCCCCAACCCCTACCCGCTCTCCTTCATTCTCCAGATCTTGTGCTCATCTTTCATCTTTCATCACCATATGCTGTGCCAAATTGCTTCTACCACAGGGGTCGGGATCAATACTGTAAAGATTTCGGGCTTAGCTACTGTTGGCGCTGGAACATTTGATGCAATTTACCTATTCTTGCTCGGCCTGCCGGCAGGTTCTTCCATGCCTACGGTTGCTAGGTCAGACAAGACCAAAACTAAACACAAACACATCAATAAACACAGACATATCAACAAACACGGCAACACCAGACCAGCCAACGATCAGCAATTCAGAAGAAGGAGGTCCAGGACTTGCACGGTTCAGGGTAAAAGTTTCAGGTGCCTGTGAAAATTATACTTTTTTCACTTTCTTTTTACTAGACACACTAAATAAGTAACTAAATATATTTACATTCTACAGTGATGTTCTGTTCAGTCTATCAGTGAGTTCAGTTTTACTGTAGTTTCATCAGAAACCTGGTTTACCTCCATCAGACCTTCATTAAATTAAATCAGGAGCTGCTGATGGAGTTTCACCATCCAAACAACGGCTGGAGGAACCTGGAACAGAACCTGTGTTCTCCTCACCAGCTCCCACAGTATTAACTGCTGTTACACACAGAACTAATCTTGATACTTTTACTGCTTTCTTGTTTGTTTGTATTTACTCTAACATTCCCTTTGCTTTCAGAAAGACACTTTATCACACGCTGAGAAAAAATGGCTTCAGTTTGCATAGGTGCAAAGGTTCAAAGACTTTTGCACAGTACTGTAGGTGGGACTGTGGAGGAAAGAGAGGATTGTACTGGTGGAGTCTGTGAACACGCTGGACATTGTTTGGAGGTAATTTAATTATCCTTCAGCCACTTCTTTTCATTCTTTGTTTCTCAGCATGTGGCAATGAGGAAGTCTGTAGGAAAAAAATCTCACACTTAATGTTCACATTCATTGTGTCCCACTAATCAGTAAAAATGTCAATTTTTGCCCCATTTATATCCTTTATTGGAGTTCTGTGCATGCTGGTTTTTGTTACATCATAAAAACAGAATTCAAAACATGCTGGTCAGAACATCTTACTGGTCAGAGTATGGACTGTACTTTAACAATGTAGAAGTACAATTAGATTCATTGATTTGAAGAAATAGGAGAATTCATAGTTTTATGATATGATTTATTACTGCACACTGAACGAATTGGTCGTACAAACATATATATATATATACTCTGTTCCGCATCTTTGCACATCTCTGCTGCTTGACTGCGTAGCCACAGTCAATTGCACTGAACGGTGTCTCGTCATGTTAATTGTATTGCTGCTCTTGTGTTGCTTGACTTGATTATACATATAAGTAAAATTGAATTGAATTGAAAAACAATTTGAAAAGCTTTGTGTCTACAAACCTTTGGCCACCAATGTATATGATTGAAAACTATAAAATCTTCATTTACATTCTCTTCAATCAGTGTTTCTCCTCAGGGGCTCCCCAGATGGTCCAGAGTTTGGCTCCAATCCCATTTGCAGGAGTAAAAAGCAAAATCAGGACCACCTGGGTGTCCCTGGGGACCACCATTCTGAAAGCAGGGAAGGTTCATGCCTTGATGGTAATGGACCTGTGTAGCGTTTAGGACCTGCCAGTGCGTTTTGAAGTGCTGGTATGCACATGTGGGGGAATTTTCTGGGGAACGAGAGCGGGTGGACCTGAGGGATGTAAACGGATGTTACCGCTGCTCCTGATTGACTTCCTTAATGCTTTCGTGGAAACACACAATGAGGTTGGAAACGTGACGCCAGAAAGCGAAAAATGCATTCAGTTCTGAAGCGTTCGACTTAATTAGGATGAATGAATGGGCTGATTATGACAAAATGTGACCGACGAAATGGGCAATCCATCAATGTGTCACACATCAGGCACCAAAATGATACATCCCGCCTTGACAAATGTGATGTTTTCGAAATACTTGTCCCTTTTTTCGCAGCCGCAAATTTATGAGACGACTAATAAACCCTGAAATAAACCCGAGGCTGCATAAACCTTAGCGCATAACGAGGCTTTTTATTAATGAACTGACATCCTACATTGACTCACACACACATCTCAGGCTTTTTGTGTTCCTCGTCAGCTTGAAAGGACCCAGAGCTTTAAAAGAAAACTATGTTTTTCTCACTTTTGAAAAAAATGAGGTTGATACAGTTCATACTCTGGACCAGGTTTTAAATACTTTGTTGTTGTGATGTCACAAAACCCAACACTTCTCCAAACTTACAGCTATTTAGTCCCACACATTCATGCTGAAGTTATAAAGGTGGGGTGTTTCAGAGCAGGCTTCTTTTTGAATGTGCTACAGTGCAGGGCAGCCAATGAGAGCAGAGCTCATTTACATATTTTAAAGGCACAGTGACATTAGCCTGCCTAATTCCAAAAGAAAAAGGGTTTTAGGTTACGTTACAGTCATGGGGAGTTGTGAACACACACTATGTGATGAGATGTTTCTCCACGGACCACAAAGTAACAAATAGCAACATTCAACAGAGTGCAAGTTACAACAGAAACAATACAAACACAAAAAATAGACGATGTAACAGTAAGCTAATGTATCAGAGTGGGTGTAAACAGGGTGTAAACCTTCCAGAGTGATTAGTGTTGCACCATAAATGTGATTATTATTGCACAGGAAGCAGTTACAGCACTGAACAAAGTCCAGGGAATAACAGAAACACTACAATTAGTAGACAATGCTGCAATGTGACAGTAGTGTGAACAGGAATGTAAATCCTAGACCATGCAATAAATAGACAATACAGCAGTGTAACAGTAGTGTGAATAGGATGTAAACATTCCAGAATTAATAATAATACTGCACCGTGTGTATATTTTTGCACAGCAGGCTGTTAGAAGCATTGAACAAAGTGCAAGGGATGACAGACACAAAACAATACATAGACAATGCAGCAGTGTAACAGTGAAAGGATGTAAACCTTCCAGAATGCATAATACTGCACCATAAGTCTCATATTACACAAGAGTAAAATGAGAAAGGGATGTGAACCTTTCCGAATGAATAATATTGCACCATTTGTATATTAGTCCACAGGAGACAGCAGCATAAAACCACACTGAGTAAGTGTGAAATGTTCTTATTAGACAAAAGGGGTTTTTAGGGGGAAATGGTCATGTGGGGCTGGTTTGGGTGCGTAAAAGTATGAGTATTATCAGTGGACCGAAGGCTTTAGACGAATGCCGCTATGAGAATAAAGTTTTCCACAGCGCAAGCCTATGTGGGGTTGCGTTTATTCATGACAAACATTGTGACATGCCAACAGAGGATGGGGCTCGGCTATTGTTTGGGTTCCCAGCATGCCTCTTGTTGCCTAGTAACCGGCAAGAATGACCTGGTTCCCCCGCTGCCCTGCCTTTTTCAATCTCACCCACTTTTGTAAATAGTGCCACATTCTTCAACTTAGTTTGGGATCAACTAACACGTTCAGCGCTTACAAACCAGCGAACAGACCCACCGGTACAGAGAGACAGAAACAGGGCTGTTATATCAGGCAGGTCTGTCTCTTTTATTTCCTTTATACACAGCAGTGTGAAAAAGGTCTTCAGCAGCCTGGAAAACGGTTCAAAACGATTTCTATGGGCAGTAAATGTTTTTTTGCCAGTAAAAACAACATTAGAATAAAGACGAAGAAAGATTTTACACTGGACACCATGTTTCGATAAACCATAAGGTAACTATGGGTCAGTCTGATTTTCTGTATGGCCAGAATCAGAACCAAGAACAATATAAAATATAAAGTTTAAATAAATCCTTAATTGCTCTGTAGAAAAACTCCAGTTTAATAAACACTATGCTAGAAATACAAATGCTGGGGTGTAAGTACTATAGATAAGAACCTTACAGTTAATTACTAATAACACAAATGTTGTTTAGGAGTCTGTTGTTGCTGTAATAGAGATCAGTAGTAGATCAGGAGTACTGACACAAGTATATAAATATTGCTACTGTACATCATGATTTTGATTTAAACCCCATAAAACATTGCACAACAAAGTAACAGCAGGTTATTGCACAGATTATTGTGAGGATGTGTGACAGGGGGAGGAGTTATAGAGTCGGATGGTGGGTGTGTGACAGGGGGAGGAGTTATAGAGTCTGATGGTTGTGTGTGTGACAGGGGGAGGAGTTACAGAGTCTGATGTCTGTGTGACAGGGGGAGGAGTTATAGAGTCTGATGGCTGTGTGTGATAGGGGGAGGAGTTATAGAGTCTGATGGTTGTGTGTGACAGGGGGAGGAGTTATAGAGTCTGATGGTTGTGTGTGACAGGGGGAGGAGTTATAGAGTTTGATGCAAAAGTTAGTGCTGTTGTAATGCTAGTAATGGAGCAAAATGAAAACGTAGATATTTAGGGTCCAGTAATTATTTCAGTAATTCTCATTTAGTAAACACTGCTGTTTCCACACTGGCTGTTTTTTCGAGTTAATATCGGCCTCTTTTTCATCGATTTGCTGTTGTTGCAGGTCTCTCTGGAGCTCAGCTTGCAGCACCAAGGCTCTAACACTGGCTCGTCTGTATTTTTCTACACTTTTAATCTTTGGACAAAGAGTTTTTGGCTCCAGAAAACAACTGGACAGTCTGACCAGTTAGAGCAGAACTCAACGCTGCCAGATCTTTTCTCTTCGACGGTCCAGAGCCAAGCAGGCAAATCCGCCAGGACTTTAACTCAGAAAAACAGAACGATTCGGAGAAAAAGACACAGGATCGATAATGAGAAACAGATCCACTGTGATTGATCGGGATCATATGGTGAAGGTTCTGGTCCAAATAACAGAGCTTTAATAAACGCCCTCTGATGACTCGGCACCTAACGGTGGGAAAATGATCTCCACACCTACAAACAGCACGAAGAAGGAAGAGGACAGAGCTGAAAAGTGGGGATTTATTTGTAAAATTAGATTAACACAAGGGACACATTAACTGGTCACTGTTTGAGTGACCTCTTACCCTGTTTGACTAAAGTCGCAACATCTAGTCAATATTTCACATTTCTCATGATGAGCTTGTTATTAAAACATTTTCAAAATTTTTTATACTGAAGTCCCATTGGAATATCTCCTTGTTACAAGCATCCTTTCCTAGAGGAAGTAAAATGACATGCATTCTTCTTCAAAGCAAATTAAAGCGTCTGCCAGCAGAATTACAATTACTCTGCAGTAACTTAAAACACAGAAAAGCAATAAGAAGTAATGCTTAATAAATCCATTTTAGCCGAAAATTAAAACATCTAAAAAGAATCTAATAACATTCTTACAACAATCTAATAGTGGTAAATATTCTATAGTATAGAGTGGTGTGTATATAGTATATATACTGAGTGATATAGACTAGATTTTCAGTGTTTTCTCTTGCGAAGAGATTCACATTCTGCCCTTTGCTGTGTATCAACAGCCACATCTACATATTGCGCTTTTTTATTTATGCTGCCTGTTTCTAGTTATTGTTTAGTGGCAGCTTTGTGAGTCCCAGAGGCGTCGTTTGGATCATGAGACATTTGGAACTACAGTATTGATTTGTCGATGGGGGTGGAGTGACAAGGGGTTGCTCTGTAGCTCTTTTATTATTTTTTTAAATCCCGGGATATTAATAAATCCTTCAAGGTTATGCCCGGGACACCCAGGCCTAAAGATGCCCCCAGTGTTTCTAATATCTGGTCCTACAGAACGACCAGTATACTGTACCAGTATACTCCACCCAATATGTAGACGTAACTGTTGTCTTGAGTGGGAATGAGTGTGTTAGGGCAGGGAAAATATAAATTCGGGCAGCGCAGGTGTACCAGAACATGGATGCCCTGCATTAGCAAAGTTTAAAGGGCTCATATCATGATAAAACAAGAGTTTGAGCAATTTATGTAAACGATGTTTGCATTTTTCAACACCAAAGTCCTTATAGCTACAAAACCTGTTTTGGATTTGCTGCATTTGTGATGTCACAAACACATATATGCTTATAATTCTACCCATTTGTCAGCCTGCAGCAGTTTAGCCTCACCCATTCAGGCTGCAGTTATACGCCGTGTTTCAGACCTCAATGAGGCAAATAGTCTCATTTAAATATATCAGAATAAAGAGCAATGAAGCCAATTCAAAGGGATATGGTTGGAAAATGTTCATGGAAAAAAGAATGACGACTGTAACGCACACACGCACACTATAAGGAATGAAAAGTGTGGTGAAACAAAAAGACTTTTATGGACCAAAAGCACAGTACCTGGGTGTGCTTCAGTAGAAATGCATCACCTGAGATCCCCTTAGGCAGCTAAAAGCTAGGCTGTCTAGACTCCCCAGGTCCACCGGGTTGTTCTCCAGCTGCACCCTCACCAGCCGACTTTTGGGTGTCTTGTCGTGTCTTGTCCAGCAGAACGCGTCCCGTGGAACAGTCTGAATCTTGTTATGGGTGAGGGAGATGGAGACCAGCCAGGTGGGGAGATGCCGCGGGACCTGCCGCAAGGTGTTGTGGCTCAGATCTAGCTGGTGAAGCTGTGGAAGGATCCAAAAGGCTCCGGGCAGCACCTTGGAGATCTTGTTGCGGGCCAGGCCCAGGTGCTCCAGGTGGGGCAGGGAGTGGAACGCAGATTTGCTGATGCTAGAGATCGAGTTCCCTTCCAAGTTGAGGGTCTTTAGGGTGCGCGGGAGGTCCCGAGGAACATGCTTCAAGAAGTTCCCTTCCAAGTTGAGACTCTCCAAACGTGTAGCATTGATTAATGCAGCTTTGCCCAGGCCCTTATTGGTCAGCTTGTTGGCACTGAGGTCCAGCACCTGGAGCTCTGACTTCCCCAGGAAAACTCCACCCTGAAAGCGCTGGATGAGGTTGGCACGGAGGTACAGCTCCTGCAAGTTGAGTGGGAGGTGCAGGGGGACGGAGGTCAGCAGATTATGGGAGAGGCTGAGGGTGCGCAGGTTGGCCAGCGGGGACAGGACACCAGCAGGGATGGTGGATGACCCACTCCCCAGACTGTTGTTGCTCAGGCTTAGGATCAACAGGCCTGGGCATCGACCCCAGGCTGCCTCTGACATCACACTCACATTGTTCCCGTCCAGACGGAGCTCCTCCAGGGAGGCAGGAAGGTCTGCTGGAATGCTCTGAAGGAGGTTCCGGTCCAAATAGAGCCTCTTCAGGGTCTGGGTGCCCTCAAAGGCGCCTTCAGTGGAGCTGTCTGCCAGGCGGTTGTTGCTGAGAACCAAGAACTCCATGGAGAGGTACCCGGAGAGGAGGTCCAGTGGGATGCTGTCAATGTAGTTATTCATGAGGAGGACATAGCGTGAATTGTATGGAATGCCGTAGGGAATCTTATCCAGCAGCTTGTCTGAACACTGCACCACCCTGCCAGAGCAAGGGAAGATTAAAATCAGATCAGGTTTTACACATACAGTAACCCCTCAGTTTCACGCGGATCAGCATTCGTGGATTCAGTCTAACGCAAAGAGAACCCAACTCTAGTACCATATGCAGTCCAGCGGCGGCGGTAATACACTGAAAAGTTGTCAACCGCCATAAAAATAATAATAAGAAGAAGCTGATGCAGCAGGTAGCATGACTGCTCCGTGTCTTGTCCTTATAATTTAGTGTTTTAAACCCCCCCCCCCATTTTCAACATTTATCTCAGTTTATTCAGTATTAGTAAGCTGTGCTCTGTCTAAATATGTGGGTAGAGAGAGTTATTTCAACCTGTCTTTTGTGTACGAGTCTTTACAAACTGCTAACCGGTAATGCTAACGTTTTTTAAGCAATAAAGTTTTTTTAAGGGTAATGCATGAAACTGAGTTTAAAATGAAATCGTGTTCTGGGAGCAGATTTGGGGGCATTTTTAGGGTTTATACTATAAAAATAGGCATTTATAGGTATTTTTTAACCAAAACTCACTGTACGCGGGTGCTCTTGGGACTTAACGCCAGTGAAAAGCTGGGGATTACTGTAATGTTTTTACACTGTTACACTTCTACTGGTTACAAAATTGTCTCCATACTTACCTCCCATAGCAGGCACATTCTGGGGGACAGTAGTGATCTTTAAAGTAAGGAAAATATGGCGCAGTGGTTATCAAGTCCTTCTCCATCTTTTTCACCTTTTTCCGAGCTTTTGTTTTCTTCTTTTTGTGTTTCTTGAGCTGCTTGTTCTTCTTTACCTTGGCTACTCGGTTGTCTGTAATAAACGTCTTTGGGGTTTCAGGCTGTGGTTTGGTTCTGAAAGTGTTTGGGAGGCTCGTGGCCGTAGGACCGATCCTCGCTGCCATTGCAGTGGGAGTAACTTCCAGCTTTGTCTCGGGATAAGGCCTGGAGTTCTGAGCCTCAATCTGAGCCAGTGAAGAGTTTGCATTTTCACTTGTCCCATTGGTCAAAGGGATGGACATGTTTGTTCCAAGCAAGTGACTGGGCTCTGTGACAGAGAGTGCTGCAGTTTCCTGAGTAATTCCACTACTAAGCTGAGTAATGGATGGCGGACTTTGTGTCCCAGAGAAGAGTCTGGTGGGTGCAGGAGAGGAGTTGTGCTGGACTATTGCTGGAGTTGTGGGAGGAAATATATTCTCAGCCTGTGGATGTGGAAATTTCTTGGGATCATGAAAAGCTTGACCTTGTTTTTCTTCTGTACTGTAATCTATCCCTGCATCGGTGCTCTTCTCCTTCAGTCTTGCCTCCGGTTCCTTCTCTTGACTGCTTCCCTTTTGCTCCCCTGTAGGCAGATTCCTAACTTCTCCAACGATTCTATGATCTTCATTCTCCCTTCTCTTACCGAGTAGAGTGTCAGTGTTCTTCTTATCACTTGTTGTCTCACTCAGCTGAGTTCCAGGCTCTTCTACCCTTTTCTGTTCTTCTTCCTCCACTGCAGGCCAGGATGCCACCTCCACAGATTCATTCTGCAGAGCTGATGCATTCAGACCTGTAGAAGACCATGCACACTCAATGAAGCACTACATACACAATTATCGGGCTCAACCTTAATGTAAACCACAGCACCTTTCATTATGACACTACGCTGCAAGTGGGACCAGTGTTGGTCCAGCTGTATCATTGAATTAGCCACAGTCAGGGCAGACATACAGGCTTTGGTGCCACAAGAAACATGTCAGGACCATTCTGAAAACGAGCCAACCGTGTTGGTGTCAAATCGATCACAAAGGAAGAGACTGTTGGGTTTAGTACTTACTTGGCTGAAGCACTAATGTCTCGGCAATTCCGGCGAAAACCCAAAACAGCAAAATCACGGCTCTCATTTTTCTTTGGCAGGGCTAAAAAGACAAGACAGCGATCCACATAAACAAGCCGAAACCTGGCAATTCCAACAGACACATTTCCTGCAACACAGCCAAGTCAACCATAAGATCCAAATGGCAAGCAAAAGAGCAAACACAGGCTCCACAGTCACTGAAACTCTCATCCCAAGCCCAAACTCACCTGGCATTGGAGGCTAAAGGTCATTAATTCAAGAGTGTGTCCCATTGAAATTTGTCAAAGCTTACCTGGGGTGTGTGAACAGTCCTCAGACGGTTTGCTCTGTCCTCCGTCTGTTTCCTGTAAACGTATGGGACATGCCGGCCTGCCCTGCTACACCCTCACCACCCCTATACCAATGATCCCAATGACCCAAAAGGACTCATAGAGTATCCAAGGCTACATATACCCTCTGACACCCAATGACCTCCCTGCGGAAACTACACACAACCACAAGCCGAGACACGATTCTCTGCTTCGTAATGGCTCGTAAAAGCCCCTGATGATTAAGGGAATTTTTCTCACACACACAACAAACTGAAGGATTCTCGAGGATCAATAGAAGGGAGGAAGGCTTTGCTTAGAGGGCAGAGGTTACGTACTGAGGTCACTGCTGTTTGCAGTTCCTTCTAGTGCCTTTCCTCTGGCACCGGAGTGAAAAGTGGTTTCTGAATGTGCCTCGTCCTCATCAGAATCCTAATGTGACCTCTGACCTTAAAGTAAGACACTGGTCCGTCTCAGAGTGGACATTTATCTCCAAATCCTCAGTCACTGAACAGCAAGCACATCCCAAACCCCAGGAATGAGCTACAGCGCTGAACGTCCAGGACAGTTTCTGAACATTTTCAGGCCCTAAGCAGCATCCTTTATGCCCCCCCACCCCAGAAGCTACACAAAGAGAATCATTACTCATCAGTTCTTTTTTTTTTTTTTTAGAAAAAAAACTAAAAAACTTTTTTTAGAAACCCTGAGTACAACATAGACATTGTCTAACTTTAAAAGTTGTCTAGTGGCTCTGAAATTCACATATAATTTATAACTAGCGACTCTGCTCAGCCTCTATGATGCACACATCTATACATATATATATATATATGTATGTATAGATATGGGTAAACATATATATAAATATGAATGTTTATATCTATACTACAATTCTGTATACAGTACTGTATTGTTATTGGCTCCCTGTGTCCCTATAGTATGTTGTAGTATTTGTAAGCTATATATTTATGTATATATAGGCTCACTTGTAATCCCCCCTTTTTACCATCACTGTTGATCTGAGTGCTGCTGTTCTGTTGTTCTATGTTGCTTTAATAGTCCAGGAGGACGATATTTCGTCTCACTGTGCACTATAGTAATGTTTCTGTTGGTTAAGACACACAGTGACCTACGAATGAATCATTCAAGCAGAACAAAGAGCCTCTAACTGAAGTCCTGAACCAGTGAAGAACCAGGAGCAGATGATTCCAGATGATCAGGCGGTGATCAGTATACTGATGGTGCTGAATGCTGAGTGGGCGGAGCTCCTTTATCTAGGCTCATTGTCTTTAGACACTTTTCAGCCTAAAAAACCTTTTGAATAGTACTGATGTATAGTATATGTATATATGGCCACTATGCCAAGTGCTAGGTTCTACCTAGAGGGGTATAAAGCCCCCCAGTATTGGGCTATAGAGCAATAAAACTGGGTTTGATCCAGCACCTCTGAGAGAAGTTGAAGTGGAGTTTGTGATCTAGAACTGATCCAACATCGCTACCTGACCTTATTAATGGTCTTGTAGCTGAGATCAAACTCCCACAATGTTCCAACACAGCATACTCTGATTTGTTCTTGTTCATGTCTTTGCAAACCCTTAAAATATGCAGAAAACTTCCCATTAACAGTGAGGTTTAAAACGTGGACTGTGTGGAGATGTTACTATAATAAAAAACACACACTGGAATGTTCTTAAGCAACACCAGCTTCCCGAAAGGCTCCTTCTTCCCTCTATCCTTCATGGTGGTGGTGGCCTAGTGGTAGGATACTTGCCTCTGGTGCAAAAGGTCATGGGTTCGAATCCTACCTTCAGCACGCCACCATGGGGTCCCTGAGCAAGACCCTTAACCCCAAGTTGCTCCAGGGAGACTGTCCCCTGTAGTTAAGGAATGGAAGTCGCTTTGGATAAAAGCGTCTGATAAATGTCGTAAATGTAAATGTCTACGTCGTAATCAGACAGTACTCATTTAGCTGGAATTGCCTGAAGACCTGCTGTGAAACGTGGTCCCCAGTGGAGACTGCAGATTTTATAGGAAAGGACCAGAGATGCTTGTGTACAGTGAAATATAGTCTAGAGTCTATTTTCTTCTTGATAAATATGAACCTGTTTAAACATTGAACTCCAGGCGCGGCGTCTGTAATACAGTAAGTTGCTGCCAGCCGTGGACGCTTCACCCCTGAAGAGTGTGAGGGTTCTGGTGTCCGGTGCCTCCTGGCCAGCCGTCAGCGGGCATTAAAAATGCAGGCAGGGCCGTTTATCCACTCAGATCTGGGTCTGATGACCTTCACTATAAATGAAACTCAGTGTCTCGTGCCGTTCGGGGGTGCAGCTCAGGCTCAGCCTGTAATCTCAGTATCTGCAGGATCTCCAGGCTCTGGTCGAGCTTGGAGTGGGGAAGGTGTGGAAGGTCTTCAGTGACTGTGTGTCTGATATGAGGAGCCGTTCCTGTGGCTCTGATAATGGAGGCCTGTGGTGTTCGGAGGGAGTTTATGGAGGTGTTTTGGAGAAATAAGGATCTAAACTGTGTCCTGAGTTTGTGTTTCTATACTGAGGGCGGAGCCTCGCTACAGATGTTCTGATCAACAGAGCGGCGCTCCGTCCTCCACTGATCCAGTCCAGCATCCACCGTCTGGAAACACAGCTGTGAGAAAGTATTAACACCCACAGCAGCCCCGACTGAACAGGAGACTCTCCAGAGCTCAGCAGGAACCGGGACCAGTTCAGTACCGGTTTAGGACCAGTTCAGGACCAGTTTAAAACCAGTTCAGGACCAGTTCTACATGCACAAGCTGCTCTTGGTTTGAAAAGTGAGGGATTTTGTGTGTGGTTTGTTTTGACCAGCTGTAAGGCTTTTGCTGTTTATTAATTTCATTTTAAACTCAGTTTAATGCATCACCCTTAAAGAAAATGGAAAGGTAAATAATCAGAATCAGAAAACTTTATTGCTTAAAAAATGTTTTCTAATACTAAATACACTGAGATCACTGTTGAAAATGGGGGTGGGGGGGAGTTAAAACACTAAAAAACGAGGACAAGACACGGAGCAGTCATGCTACATGCTGCAGCAGCTTCTTCTTTTTATGGAGGTTGATAACTTTTCAGTGTATTACTGCCACCGCTGGACTGGAGGAGGTACTACAGGTTAGTTCTCAGATAAATCTGCGTTAGACTGAATCCGCAGAGTTACTGTAGATCTTCCATATTCCTGCATCAAAATTAAACAGATCCATGTTAGACTGAAGTCTCAGCTCAGACACATTTACATTTATGGCATTTATCAGACGCTTTTATCCAAAGCGACTTCCATTCCCTGCCTGCAGGGGGCAGTCTCTCCCTGGACCTACTTGGGGTTAAAGGTCTTGCTCAGGAACCCAGTGGTGCTGAAGTTAGGATTCGAACCCACGACCTCTTGATCTGGAGGCAAGTATCCTACCCACTGAGCCCCTCCACCCCAATCACACTACACAAACTACACACACACACACACAGACTACACACACTGACACTCATAGACACACTACACACACTGACACACACACACACACTACACACTCACACACGACACACACTACACACACTGACACACTCATACACTCACTACACACGCTACACACACACTGACACACTCATACACACATACACACACATACACACACACACTACACACATACACACACACTACACACACTGATACACTCATACACACACACACACACTACACACACAACACACCTTGACACATTCATACACACACTACACACCCATACACACACACACACACACACTACATACACACACAACACACTCATACACACACACACACACACACTACACACACTCATACACACACACACTACACACACACACAATACACACACTGACACACACACACACACACACTGACACATTCATACACACACTACACACACTGACACACATACACACACTACACACTCATATATATATACACACACACTACACACACTGACCCATTCATACACATACACACACACTGCACACCCATACACACACTACACACACTGACACACTCATACACACACACACACACTACACACACTGATACACACACTACACACTCATACACACACTACACACACTGACACACTCATACACAAACACACACTACACACAGACATACTCATACACACACACACACACTACACACCCATACACACACACTACACACTCATACACACATACACACCCATACACACACACTACACACTCACACACTACACACTCATACACACAAACACAAACACAAAACACACTACACACACTCACCCAACGTAAACACCC
>JBBJLR010000133.1:27616310-27627837 GCA_037577145.1 Brachypetersius gabonensis | reverse complement strand
GTGATCAGTATACTGGTGGTGCTGAATGCTGAGTGGGCGGAGCTCCTTTATCTAGACTCCTTGTATCTTTAGACACTGTTTAGCCTGTCGCAGGTTAAAACATTGTTTCTTTCATGTCATCTACTCAAAAAGCCAAAGACATAAGACCGGCATAAAATAGTATCTTTGAACCAACAAGACATTTCAAAGGAGAATATAAAGAAATGAGGCTCAAGACTTTATCACTTTCCCCCTACATGACTCTGTACTGCATGTTATAACTTTCTTTCTGAACCACAGTGAAAAGCAGGTGAGGTGTAATGAATACATGCTCAATCATATTATGGCCAGTGTTGAGTTTCGCCATTCTGAAAGCCAATGTTAAATGACATTTAACCAGTCTAGTCCTCCTGAGCTACTGAATCATTAAAATGCTTGATATGCCTTAAAAGACCAAACCAAAATGACGTTCTTACCTAGAACGAGTAATGTCCCAGATCATCCAGTCGCTGCCCACCACTGCGCCCACCTTAATGGTGTTGGTGAGGCACCAGTCAGCAGACATCAGTGGCATCTGTCCACTGTCCAGAGACAGGATGGCTTGGTGGGAAACCAGGTCATAGAAACGAATGGTGCCTTTCTTCTCGGCCACCATGAGCTGGAAAAATCCAAGAGAAATGGCTCGGATCTCTTCACATTTCAGAGAACGTGGCGTTCTACATTTATTAGTGCGGCTGTAAAGCCTCCAGTGTACGTTCATTACCGCCTCTTAAAACCGAAGAGGTAGTTCGGGCAAGCTTTGATCTTTCCCTTTCATTTAAGAACATGAAAGCACCCTTTTATGTTCAAGCAACTTTTTTGCACGTTTAAGAGAGACTCAGATCAGTAACTCTCTCCTGAGCGCCAAGAACAAGAGATTGGGCTGAACATAAACTGGGTGCCACAATGGTAGAGCTGGGGATGGATAGCATTCAAAATGTGATACTGATAATAACTGCCCAAAAAAACTCAAGTCGAAGCCAGGGATTTCGTTGGGGCTACACTGGACCTACTTCCTGGAACAACGACATGTATATCAAGGATTAAATGGGTATTGTATCTGCTTGTCAACGTTTTGGACTGGAATTTTACACTAACGTTGACTAGTCTGGCACATTTTAGCTTCAAATCTTCAACAGCTTTCCAGGCACTACCTTGCTTCACTGGTTTGTCTCATCCTCATACTGCTCCTCCCGCACCTCTCCAAATGAGTGAGGCTCTCTTGTTTAACTCGGTTTGCCAGTTTTGCGCAGTCGGTTCGCGTCCCCTGCTGAACTGCTGGTTGGTGTTGGGTTGGCTAACGCAGTGCAGTCAGGGTGGTTTGGCAGCTTTGTTTCTGCGTTCTGGTAGCTTTCAAAGCTAAGCAGCCATGTAACCTGCTCTTAAAGTAACCGGAGCGATCGCCATCTGGCTGGTTAAAAGAACAGCTCCGGAAACAAAAAGGCTTTGAATATTTTTTGAATATTTTTTGAATATTTTTTAGGTGCATGTACTGAACTAAACAGCTTTGCCTTGGTTTTGAACTGCTCCTAATTTCCAAATATAAATATCGTTCTTTAAAAGCAGAGATCCCCAAACACCGGGCCGAACAGAAAGACAGAATAAAAATATTTTAATGATCATTAGCGTCTTTTATTTTGGGGAAAAAAACAAAGTCTCGTCTCGGTCATCAAAAATGTAGCCCACAAGCTAGTAAAAATGAACAAACACACTGTTTTCAGTTGTTTCTGTACCAGTCCGTGAAAACATTGTTTAACATGAAACTGGTCTGTGGCACAAAAAAATGCTTTAAGGCATAATTTTAAAGTAAATGACAAAACATCAAAATAAGAGAAATGATGCAGCGTTTACAGAACTTGAAAAAACAGTAATCCCTCGGTTTTATGCGGAACAGGATTCGCGGATTCAGTCACACGCTGATTTTTTTAAAAGCAGAAATCCCCACAATAACACGGAAACTGCAAATATCCTCCCCCTTTTTTGCTTTTTGTGGCAATAAATATATTTTTTCTGGATGTTTTCCCACAAGGGCAGGCTGTAGCCGACCTGGAAGCACTTCTTTCGAAGCGCAATCTCTCCGCGGGGTCCCAATACTTTTGTCCCACAATCTTCCGAGTTGCAGATCTCAGCGGGGAATTTAAATTTGAATACAGGTAATGCATTAAACTGAGTTTACAATGAAATAGAAGTGTTATTTCTATTTCATAGATAGTTTACACTATAAAAATAGGCAATTATAGGAATGTTTTAAACTAAAACACAATGTGGTTTTTCACTATACGCGGGTGCTATTGCTGTAATTCAAAGGAAAATATCTGGCTCTCTCTTAAACTAAATGGCAGTAATGAGCTTTGAGGAGCTTCTAGTACTGTTTCACCATCCAACTGGTCTCAGTGTGAGAGGAGGGAGTCGATTACAGCAGTGTTTTATACTTTTCCTCATTAAATAAGATGGGATTCAGCTGATCACTGATCAGTCCCTCATAAAGCAGAAGGAGGTGTTTGGACTGGAGTGGGTTCACACTCAGAGATTTAAAAATAAATTGCATTTATTTATGTGCTTCCACCTATTTTCGTTCCAGCTTTCTGGAAACTCACCTTAAACACCTCCTCTGGGTGCCAGCACACACTGACCCCCGGAGACCACAGTCGAAACGAGACGGTTTCATTGCCTTCCAGGTCCCAAACTCTGCAATACAGTAAAAGACCACATGAACGTCAGTTTACAAGGTTAATCTGACATTAACATTTTTCATTTCGTAATTTCAATGGCTTTATGGTGCCATTTTATAATAAGACTACCCTTATATATAGGGTTATAAATGATTCATAATCAGGTTGTTAATTAGGCCGTAGATATTTCCTTATTAAGCAGATATAAACTAGTTATAACAGTTGCCAGGCTCACTATTTGATAAAATATGGTGTTTTAATAGTAGTAGCAAGTCAAAAACCTAATGATGCGGAGAGTCTTCTCAGCTTAACATCCTAAAAAAATGGAACCAATAAACTCTACAGTCTAATTAACACGATTATAAATCATTTATAAACCTTTTATAATGGTGGTCATTGTAAAGTGGTACGAGTTTTATTTATACATTTCTAAGTCTCCATGCTATAGGTTACAATGGAGGTTAATGGGAGTCAAAGGAGGTCAACTCCCATTATTGGAGCTTCGACGTGCAAAAATACCTGCCTGCAAGCTGCAAAGGGTTCAGTTTAGCAAAATAAACTGTCAGAACATCCTCCTAAGTGTATTTATGAGTTAAAACATTGATTTGGAAAGCGTGCATGTGGTGGGAGAAGTGATGAGGAAACCGAAAAAATTCTTTCAGCTTTCTTAAACCCTCTCGAAATAGCGCAGAAAATCAAAGCAAGCATTCATTTCATATGCATGCTATCTTAAGACATGAATCACCAAACTGGGAGGATGGCAGTTTGGAAACGGACGTTTTCATGGTGCGCTTCTGAAGACAAACACCACACTTGGATAAAAATAAAAACCTTAATGAACTGCAAACTCCAAAGGCACTCCATACAAGTGCATGAAGGGTTACATGATGTTCAGGTGGAGGAAATAAGGTTCTAGACATCAACCCGTGACATCAAATGAGCGCTGACCAGAAAACAAAACCTGTTTTGGGCGGAATAGGTGCGGTATGACCGCTCAATGAAAAATTCATTGTTTTTCCAAAACAGTGTGTGGCGCAAGTACAAGAGGTCGCGGTCGCAGAGGAAGCGGGACACGAGCCAAAAAGCAGGAAGTAAAGGAAGCCGGAACGGAGATATTACGCCGTCCGTGTGCTCTAATTCCATTTCTGCTCTCAAACACGCAGAAAAACAAACCAAATGAGGTGGAGGCTAAAAAAAGGAACTGCGCTGTCAGGAACAGATTTCCTACCCAGACACAGAATGATACTAACTGGCAACCAATTAGGCTCTGAAAGGAAGGGGCTGACGTGTTCGGGTCCAAAAATAGCCCTCCGGAACTCAACTGACCCTGTATTGTTCAGATATTCAGAGGTTGGTTCCACCACAGCACCTCGTTTACAATTAAATCTTTTAAAAGGACAGAATCTGTGAGCTATGTGCAATTGTCTTGATACATTATTATTGTTTTGTTAATGCCTGCTACAACCAAACAACTGAAGACACTCCACTGTGTGCCTGTATATACATATATCCACATACTGTACATACATCCATATATATGTACATACACACACATATAGGTTACACATATATTTACAAACAAAGAAACGAAATGACTATACGTACATTTTTGCATTCGTTGGAAATTGTACTTTTTATTTTATCTTGTTATCAGCATCAGAATTGGGTTTATTGGCCAAGTATGTGAGCAAACACATTCAAGGAATTTGGTTCTGGTCGATGGTGTCTCTCAAGCACAACTGTATAAAACGCAACAATATATAAACACAACATACCGAGCAATATAATGAACAATAATATACAATCTACGGTATGATTGCGTAATATGGGTTTATATTTATAAAGTGTTAATAAATGTAACAAAAGTATGTTTATAATATGTTTATAATATTAAACTAAATATATGTATGAAGACATGTATATGAATGTGTACCCACACGTATATACATATATGTGCACAAGCATACACAATGTGTGTGTACATACAAGGGCATTAACACAAAAGAGGCACGAGTCGACGCCCCCTGAGTGAAGTTAGCAGTTGATTGGCTGATGCTGACACGCGTTCCTTGGTTTAACCAATTATTACAGACCCTTCATAAAAGGGGCGGTACCGTTGACGCGAGGGGAATCTAAACACAAGACCACAACAAGACCAGAGACATGCAGCAGAGAAGACAGTTTTTCTGAAACTGATGGAGAGCAAGGACGCTTCTGAGCAACTTGGTAGAGAAAACTTGATCGACAAGAACGTCTAGGTCCCTTTGTATGCATGTATGTATGTATGTATGTATGTGGTTTTTAATAAATTTTTTATCATCATCTTTTATTTATTTGTATTTATTAGTTGATCTCTTTATTGCCCGTTGTCTCGTTTTTGCTTGCACAAAGTATAACTGAAAATGTACCATGGAATGTTTGTTTATTTAGTAATATATTTAGTAATATACAGTAATATATGTTCGATAAAAAAAATATTTTTATTTCCTGGGGCTGTATCTACCTACTGCAAGACTAGAAGGTGAAAACTATCGAGGCGAACACAGAGCGCATGGGTTTATAACGCGCGAGTTAACGGAACCGTGCTGTGGATCTAAATCCAACCGGACAAAGACCGCCTCCAGAGACTGTTTCTCAGTTCGGTTCGTTTCAAAGGGGTCTGAGTTTGTTGGGCTCATTCACACGTACACAAAAAATACTGAATAATCGATCTGAGCTCGCTATGAAGTATAAAACTGACCAAGTGTGAAAACACCCTTATTGTAATGTATCAGTGCATTAGCTACCTTTATGCTCTTTAAACTACCATTACACTGGGACACTATAAGACTGGGTTTGAAATATTGTACTTATAATGCTGAATGCTTTAATTAACTGAAAGTGTGTATCTTAGCATATGGCACATATTCACTCAATGTATTGAATCAAATAATGGATATTGCGAATCACTACACCCCTAGAGATCGCTTCCAAGCGGTCAATAAATACACTGTGCTCTGGATGGTGTCGGAAACTTTCCCCTCTGTGAAAATTGCCCTCAAATTACTGACGAAGTTGAGTGGGAACCTCAAATAGGAAACTTGGGCGTGCTGGGTGATGAGTTTATGACGTCTAACGTGACCTTTCAGTTTTCCACCAGTGAAAGATGTGAAACTTGGCAATAAATATATTCCTGATGCGGAAAAGCAGAACACAAATTCTCTGGAGCACGATGCTTTCCTTTAACAAGGTGAAGTCGTTGTGATGCCTGATCTACTAATTGACTACATTTAAAGCTCCCGACTGATGAACATTTAGCAAACATTACTCACTGCTGCCCTCTAAAGGTGGTATAGCACCAGCCAGAAGTTTTACTGCAGTTTGTTTGTGACTCGTGTGTTGAGTTGTACGATGCTTGATTTACTTGTATTTGCCTCATCCAGGCTTATTGTTAAAGCCAACAACTGCAGTCAGCTTATGTAGTAATTCTGACAGGCCTGGTTGCAGCTCTCCAGGAACCGTTCCACCTCCCAGTATTAAGGATCCAGTGACGAAAATGCAATAAAGAAGTCATGCACATTGGTGTCACGAAGACTCTCCAAAAGGGCATGTACCTCTGCCATGTCATAAATCCTTGTTTCTGCACCAGCATCCAAGAGACTATCAGGGCTGTCAGGGTTTCGCAGGCTTCCCTGCCTCATAAAAAAACATTCTCTTGCTCTTTAATCTGGCCTCTTGCAAAGCCGCGAAGACAGCCTGGCCACTGCTAGTGGAGATACAGCGAGAGGCCTTGCATGCGGATGTAATAAATCACTTGGACAGAGAAGATGGTTGTTCCTGAGAGTAGGGTCCTCGGTTTACCACATCAAGAGCAGCCCGAGCAAACAGAGCCACAAGTTCCCCGAATGGGATGAGGTTGCTGCAGGGGTTTCTGGGAATACAGAAATCACAGCACAGAAGAAGGGAAGAAAGGGGAAAAAGAAACGACTGCGTGATTGGGAACAATCCTAGGATGCTGACTGATGAGGTCATTGAGAAGACTTTGCATGAAGAAGCTTGGAAGTACCCTCAAGACCCCTAAATGGCTGTAGTACCCTCTTGCAGACCCGTATTTGAATACGGGATACGGCAAGGTGGTACGGGATGTGCCTTCTTTGCCAACGGTGCTGGACAATCCAGTTGGACACTTGAGTTCTGCGGTCCAGTTCTGCGCAAGACCTCCTGCCAGCTATTCGTGCTCGCAAGTGCGCAGCTCCCCAAGTTTGCCTGTCCCAAACATACCCACTCTTCCAGCGAACGCGAGTGAGGTTTCAGACCACACCACACAAACAATGGTTGTGAGCCACACACTCAGCGCCCTTGCCAAGTGGGAGAGACAGATCGCACGCAACACCAAAAACCACTGGCCATGGGCGCTCACTGAAGAACCAACAGTGCACTCAAGCGGGTGGGAAAAACAAATGACAGAGCCAGTCAAGAGGCAAGGCACACAAATAAGGAGGAGGCAGGTGCTGACAACAGCACCAGCATTGTATAAGAGCTAGGCGACTCCTGAAGCGGTCCCATGGAATAACGCGGCATGGCAGGTTATATTAAAGAGATGTGGCAGATTAGGGATGGGAAAACAAGCACTCTGTCTTTTCCCACGGAAAACAGAAAAGCTAAGCTGAGCACAGGATGGTATTTGTGTAGTGGACGGTGACCGAGGTGAGAAGAGCTGGACTGAAGGCGGGAAGAAGTTGCCTGGGGATGGTGGTCATGAGTCGTGTGATATAAGGTTTCTAATCTGACCGGTTTAAAACAATACAGAGGTGGTTTCTTCTTTAAATAATAATGAAAGTGGCAGGGGAGACGGGGAAAAAAGGTAAAACCATGTGACTGCAAGATCACAAACAATCGCTGCTTCCTCCAGGAACAGGATTAATCAGGTGCGCTGTCCTCTCCAAGAATGAACTCCGTCAACTCGGCATTCCCTCGAGTGACCTGCACTTCCACACCTCGTCTGTAGGTGGCATTGCGAGATGCTACATTTCCCAACAGAAACAAACCTGCACTGATCATCAGAAGGGATCTCAGCACAAGAACCACACCCTACCTCAAAGGTCAGATAGGAATTCGATGCAATGTGAAAGAAGAAGAAACGTGGACCAAAAACCCCTGCAAATACAACATCGACAATATGTCCATGTGCAAGGACAAACAAGCATATGATAGACAGAGTCTGGCCACTCCCATTCGTCAAAAGTGCAGTTTGTGTGGGCCGACTTGAAAGGCATCTCCCTCACTCTCTCACGCTCTTCCTCCTGCATCCTATATTTTCTCAACGTGACAGAATTTAAATCTTTCTGCAGATGGAGCGCTCTGCTGTTTTCTCTGGCCCGACAGGGGAGGGAGGCTAAGAGGCTCACGGCGGATGTTTCCTCTAACAGGCCTCCTCTGGCCCCTCCACTCTCTCTCCCACACACTCAGGCAGCAGTTAAGGTTTGTGTGGCAGGAGAAAGGGAGCCCTTTGAGCATTCCCAAACTGCTGACTTATTCATCACAGCCAGCACTAATTGCAAGGCAAATGCCCTTGATCAGACAGGAGATACACTATCAAAGTGTGCGTTTTGGATCCGAGGAGGGATCCGCACTGCGAGTCTCTGAAGCAAACCCCGTCCAAGTGGCTCGGAGGCTTTCAGCGGAGACCTGAGCCCGTCTAGCTTCTAGCTGAGCCGAAAAGGAGGCGAAGCCCATTAATTCCGAGCTACTCGCCGTAAGGCTCTCGCCCCCGACCGTGACAAAAACCAACATTTCTGTCTTTCATCCCAACCCCCGAGTGAAAACCTCCACCAACGTCAACACAGTGACCAGGGAAGGCGTGCCGAGCTCCGAGGGCTTGGGTTCAAAGTCTGTGTGTCGAGCTCCGCCTGGGGTGACGAGTGCAGCAAAACATTAGCGTAGCGTTACGAGGTCCAGGCCAGTGGCAGGCTGCTCGCTGACAGTGACGCTTCTCACATGGAGAGAGAGAGAAAGAGAGAGAAAGAGCAAGCGAGGGAAAGTGAAGTAGCAGTCGAGAGCATGTCTAGACATACTAAAACCCATAAGGGGACACGCCGCATACTGGCCTGATCCTGTCTCGCACCCACACGTCCACACACCAGAGACCAAGCATAGGTCAACAGCATGGCATGTGACCACAAGGTTCCAAATTCAAAACTGATTTGTCCAGTAGGGGTGTAACAATACATCGAAATATGGCGATATTGCGATGCAAAAATATGTGACAATTCACCGTAGACAATAACTAGTAATTGTGAAATTTGATGCATCTGCATTGTTTATAGCACTGATCAACAACCCAGTCGTCCAGCTCAAGTCTTATTAGTAGACAGCGCCAGAACTGCATACAGTGAGAATACTAAATACTGATAGAATATTAATTTGTGAGTGAATCAAATCCGATTTGTGGCTTGGCAGAGGCGCCATCACTCCAAAAAGCAGCTAATAATGACGTAATGTTGATACACACAACTATGTTTGGCTGTTCTTAGCCTCAGAGAGACTTTCTTAGCTCTTTTGCTCATGCAGACCCTCACCATTTCATTAGCCTGTAATGTGATATCAATGGTCTGGGAGGTTTTATAGAATAGCCAACCTTAAAAATATGTAAAAATAAATCAATGTACCTTTTCAGAGCCTCCAGGCTGAGAGCCATTGGCATCTCTTATACTTAAATAACCCAGTGTTGTAAATCCATATTAAATTTGACATTCTTCTTATGGAAAACTCTTCTATATGTGGTTAGTTAAATATTTAAATATATTAAAATTTGAATCCATTATTTTTAAAGATGATAAAATAATTGGAATAAATTTCTTGAACCCAGTGCCGTAGATCCGTAGTTCTCACCCTGGAGACTTGAGAGGGCTGTCAGCTGTACTTAGAGGCGGGAGGTTTGAGAGTAGCCAATCTGAGAATGCTATTTATTTGTCCTTGCTGCCGATTGGCTGCTGCCCCGTGACATAGCTGCAGTCAAGAATTTCCCCCGTGGAGCATCTAATTTTTCGTTTTGTTTTTAGTTTACTGCGTTCATGTAGTTCACTGCGTTCATGTAGATTACTGTGTTAATGTAGATTACTGTGTTAATGTAGTTTACTGTATTAATGTTGATTACTGTGTTAATGTTGATTACTGTGTTAATGTTGATTACTGTGTTAATGAGTTCACTGTGTTAATGTAGTTTATTGTGTTAATGTAGTTTACTGTATTAATGTTGATTACTGTATTAATGAGTTCACTGTATTAATGTAGTTTATTGTGTTAATGTAGTTTACTGCATTAATATAGTTTACTGTATTAATGTAGTTTACTGTATTAATGTTGATTACTGTATTAATGAGTTCACTGTATTAATTTAGTTTATTGTGTTAATGTAGTTTACTGCATTAATATAGTTTACTGTATTAATGTTGATTACTGTATTAATGTTGATTACTGCGTTAATGTAGATTACTGTGTTAATGGAGTTCACTGTATTAATGTTGTGTTTGTTGTAATGTAAGAGTTTAACAGAGTTTAACTGAACACCACTGCCCAGCAGGAAACAGCTTTTAAGCAGTATTTTCTCAAGAGACAATGACTTTTGCTCAGTACTGTATATATGTAGATATATTTGTGAGCAACACTCAGAATGCTGAGGTACGATATATTTAATGACCACGATCACCATAATCCTGGATCAGCACTGCACACCGTGAATACTGGCTGTGAACAACTTTCTATAGGAGAAAACTTTTTTGGTCCTCGTCCACCTTGAAGCCATTAGGGGTTTCTGATTTCCTGGTTTTGCGGGTCAGGAAAGGGGGCAGAAAAGTGCCCGGCCCCCTTGGCCGAGGCGGCCGGCAGCAGTCCGGCGTCCAGGTGTGTCGGTTACATGTCTCTGACGTAAAAGGGAAGCCCTGAGACTCCTGGAGCGCTCGCTTAAGTTACCTCGGACTAACGGGAAACCGCACTCGCCTCAGGAGCTGATTGATTCGGCCCCGGCCGGGGCGCTCGTTAACTGTCGGCGCAGAGAGGAAAAAGGCCTCAGCCGCTGATTGGATTTCCACGTTTAACCAATTACTAAGGGAAACGGGGGCCGGCAGGCGGTTCGCACTTACGCAGAGCAGCGGCAGGGCGTGTTTTGTTTAGGGTCGGGTTTCGTGTTGGAAAACATGGTCAGGACTTTCTGCACCATTAACAGAGAACAGAACACAATCGGGGCGCACACGCATAGGCTCCCACTGACCTGCAAGTGTGATCATCACTGACCGATGCTATTTGCTTTCCTTCCGTGGGTTCAAACACTATGTGATTGATGTAGCTGGTGTGTCCCTCCATCACCTAGGCAACAGAGGAAACAAAGAAAACATGGAAATCACATACATGTGCACAGTTGCGATACAGGGAAAGGGCACTTTCGAGTCCTAGATACAGAGAAGCTGGTGAGGGACATTGGGCCCCTTACACACCAGTTGAGTAGGCATGTGCAAATGTTTTGGCACCCCTAGGTCAGACAGCACACCTGGCCTTTCGTCTATCAGAAAATAAGCACGTCATGAAAAATTACTCTTGATTTAGCATTTTAATTGCATACAAGTAACCTATGATCAACAGAAATTGTGCACTAAAATATGCATAATACTGCAGTTTCACTAATAATTCGAACCCGAACTAATAATCCTTCACTGAAACTCTTGCACTAATACGGAAACTGCAGCTTTTCTCCGCCTTTTTTTCTTGCTTTGGAAAGCTTTCAATTTTTTCAGTCCCATCCACTTTCTGAATGCTGAGTAATATTAGATCTGCAATAGACTTGCATGCGGTTTTTATTAAAG
>JBBJLR010000133.1:27574073-27585898 GCA_037577145.1 Brachypetersius gabonensis | reverse complement strand
GGATGGGGTTGGCTTCTTTGTTGTCCAGAGAGCAGACCATGGTTTCCAGGAACAATGCAGCTGATGAGATGCTCTCCAAGGAAAATACGGGTCTGACATCATGGGTTCTTAAAGCTCGCAGCTGAGCCAACACACTCTTGCCACAATCAGCACTCAGTGAATTTCCACTGCTGAGGGAAGGGGGGAATGAGAGCGAGGGGAATGGGGTGTGAATACTACCCTACAACTTGTTAATATCTGATCGTGTTGTGAGAAAGAACCTCTCTGTATGTATTAGCTGGACGGGATCTCGTGTGTATGTTTTCTTTATGGTCCGCTTGCTGATTTGAAGTGAGTCGGGGAAGCATGAAGTGTCAGAAACGCTGACGGTCTTGGCCAAACAATCTGATAGATTGCTAAAAGGGTCTAAAATCTTGATTGCGAGTCATTTAACACGCATATCTGTCCAGACTGAGCCATGTTTGTTGAGCAGAGCTTCCAGTTGGGATGTTTTTGAAAAGAATATAAGGGTTAAGGATTTCAATTCAAGTCACTAATCACAACCCTGCAAGTCAAGCATCCTGGAGGCTTACAGCAGACCCCTGGCATTGATTAGCAATGAAAATATGGCTTTATCCATGTAACACTAATTCACCCCCTCCTCAAAATGGCTGTGGAGAAAGCTGGGAAGCGCAAGAGAGCACTGAACTAGACCACAAGGTCATTTAAAAGACAAAAGTGCATGTAAGTAGTAGAGGCTCGGAGCTTCAGTTTCAGGGTTAGATCCAGGAACAGTGTCCTCAGATGCACTCGGCACTCCGAGAACAACCCTAGACTGCATCTAGGGAGGAACACAGTAAGCTTTCTGACTCGAGTCCTTCATCTCTGGTGTTACAGCAGCCCACTGGCCACTGCTTCCCTCAAATGTGAATTTAATTACTAGAACTGCGTTTCAACAGAATACCCATCCGGAATTATAATGATTGAGTGGTGAACTCGTTACGTTACCAAGAACGCTGTTTCTAGGAACAACTCTTTTTCTAGGAATAAATCTGTCCATTCGTCCGGGGCTGACCCTGCATGTTTTATGTCACTGTTCCGTCGGGAAGACCACCCAGCGATGCCCTGCCAGCAATCCTGATGTGTGGCTGTCCCACTGAAATGAAGGCAGATGGATGTGGACAGGACTGCTTACCGGTCCAGTTCTCCATTACGCTTTCTCATGGTTTCAGATGACCCCCGAAAACTCCTAATCCTGGATTCTCGGGCTGTAATTTGTCTAATTGGGTCTAATAACTGATGCTGCGTGAGTCAGAGTAGAAGATGGATGAAATAAGACTCAGAGTAGCTGGACCAGGTGCCTGCTCGCCGCCTGCTCCACATTTATAAACCATTATGTGCGCTGAAACAGAGCCAGGTGGCCAATTTATGCGTTAAAAAAAGGCTTGATTGCTCCTCCATATATCCATTAAAAAGTGCTGACAGCATACAAGAGCTTTGACCTGTCACTACAGTCTTTGTCTGGAAACGTGGAGCTTTTTTGGCAGAGAAACCACACACAGATCCGTATCCCTCGGCAGAACACGGTGTTATTTAGGCGGTAGCCAGACAGTGTCGTTTTTGAGAGATGAAAGGATCTCTGGCAAGAACTCTTGAAGATCTTTTGGGTCAGGCTGCCCAGCCCACACAGTAATTCACTCAACAAGACTCCTTTGAATATCGACAAGTACTTTATTCAGCAGGAATGGTGAACAATCTGTCAGTAATTTCCATATTGTCTGCGGAAGGCAGTAGAGCACCAGTCATGGAAGCCTCACATTGAATGATAAAATGATAAAAAGGTAAATGTTAAGATCCCCAAAATCTACATGTTGTGACCCATCTTTCAAATGAGAATAAAAAAAGAAAAAACGATTGATTTCGCCTTTCTGTTTGTGTTTGTGTCTAAAGCTACTCCTTTTATGTGAGACGTGTTAAAGCATGATAACTGACCACAATAACATTGAACTGTACATTTATGGAAGCCCCAACTCCATCAGTGATGGAGTTCAACCCTTTAATTCAGAGAGACATGGGCTCTGTAGCAGCCAGCCACCTTGTTGAACTCATATACCTACAGTCTGTGGCTGGATGGGTCTTATAAACCACCCAGAGGTAAAATAGCAAGACTTTTGTGTGCAGACAGGCTCCCCAGATAGTTAAAATCTTTGGTATCATCGCGAGGAGCTTGTATTTTGCTGCATAGCGTATTTGGCTGTTTAACCCCACACAGTTCTTCATGCTTGCATGTACGCATAAGATACGGATATTCTGGCTGAACTGGCAATTAAATAGAGCTCTATTTATATTCTGTTTATTGTTATTTTTTTCCTCTGCTAGCTGATGTGATAATGCACTGATATACCAAACAAAACAAACCAATTTTTCTTTCTTATTCACCACTGGAAAGCCTACATGCTGCATAAATATCCGTAAATATATATTATTTATTGCAAACACTTCTGTACCCTACTGTAAATGGATTAAAATTCATTTAAAAGCGGAATACTAGTCAAACAAAAAAAGTTCACATAATAAAATAGCATTCCAAAGCCATGTAAAATTACTCGTAACTAAAGCTACCCTAGGATTTGATCCGTCGACTAGATAATATTGCATATAAAGTGTAACGCCGGTTTACGAGATGACGATGATAATGCCGTTTACCTCAATTCCCTGGCAAAGTTTTCCACGTGATTTAATAAATATGTGACAGGACGGGCGGAGAGCGCCTCTCAGGCTACTCGCAGATTTCTCCTTATATGGCTAATAGAGCTCGACGATCAGCCAGAGAGCGGTGAAACGAAACCCTCAGTGTTTTAAAGTCACACCGAGGTCAGCCTTTCCTTTTGTTGAGAAAAAACAGTGCCGAATTTGCCTTACAAAACACCACGTATAGGAAAAGCTACGCTGGGACATTTGAAATCATACTGGAAGCTCACGGTTCACAGTGTTTTCTGTCAAGTTATTTGGCAATGGGATCTCTACCGAGTCGAGACGACAATAATTTAAAGCGGTAGAAAACAATAGCTACTAACCGTCACCGCCCACCGCCCCTCCCCCACCCACCCAACCCCCACACCCCATGCATTCACAGATCTCACACAAATACATTTTGCTCTACCTAAACAAAACACCTTGAAAATAACAAAAGAACATTATTAGAACGGTGGCCACAAGGCTGTGCAAAAGGGAAGCCCTCCAACCTTAAACCCCGTCCCACCACCATCGCCCCCCCCACCCAGCCTGCTTCCAGCCAAACCCTCGCAAGTTAACTACAAAATAGCACCATTATACAGTGGGCAGAGTTCTTATATGGTTCTGTTATATGACGCCATCATGTATAATGACAGGAAAAGGAAAAGAAGGTGCTGGTTAACATAAATAGGAATATTGGTTGATTACACAGTTACAGAGAGGACAGTGTGGTCAATGAGACGTGATCTCGGGTTGAAGGAGAGCCATCGCAGGGTTTCCAATCCGTCGGAGACGAGTCGGTTCTTGTGAGTCTTGCTCGTGAGACTCGGTCTGTCCAATGGAACGGCACAAGCCTGTGTGCTGCTCAAACGTTCAGTCCGGAGCTGGGCCTTGGTGGTGCTCTCGGGAGAACCCACAGGTGTGTATGCAGCTCCTACAGCTACGTGGGAACCCACTTGATGTGTCCTACCAAACAATCCAGACCGCCCTTCACAGGAATGCCCTTGTCTGGTGTGTGTGGCTACATAATGCTTCTGGAAAACAGTGGGATGCATGGTGATACCTCTCCCTTTAAGCTCATAAGATAAACATACACATTGATTTTAGTGGTCTTTTTTTGGTAGGAAGTGGCTACAGTCCCGCAGACTTCTGTAAGGCCTTTGTTACAACCCCTTTTTAAGTGGTCTTGCACACAGAAAAAAAAGTGTGCCATGGTCCAAAAGGGAGGTCTGGACAACCTTCTAATCGTTTTGGTTCATCTTTGGCTTGCCAACATGGAAAGCAACAATTTATTGAATGGCGACACGATTCGAGTGTGGCTCTGTCACAAATAGCGCCAAGTCTCTTTTTGCTTCAGACCTGAAATGAACCGAGAGGGTATGTATATTTATATATAAGGGAATTTTTGGAGTGGCCCAAAAAAAAAAATCTTTGCACAAAAAAGCCTTTTCTCTCCCAATGGCTCAAACCCAGTGGCCATCCCATCACCAGATGGTCACCAAGTGGTCCCTTGAAACAGTCTTGGGTCAGTTAAAGTATCCAGCAGCTCTCTTGTATGAAGTTAAACCACAACCGTGAAATGAAAGAGTTCATACCGGCGTTCAGCAATTATTTGACTAACTAGTAAACTAGCAGCTAGTTTTGTCCCTCCCCAGTATGGAATGGTGCAATGTATAAAATAGTCAGATTCTTTCTCTCTCTCTCGTTTTTTTGTACATAGAGCTTATCCTGTTTCCTGCTGTTTGAGCGAACCACTACCCCCGGAGGAGAAGCAGGAACACTCTTACTCTTTCTCCTCTGCTTCGCACTGCCCATTATTTCCACTTGTCTTGCTCTGCTGTTCTCATCGCCGTGCCCTCACATTCTAAAGTTCCTCCCCCCGGCGTTCCCTCGGCTTGAGTTCTTCTGATGGACCTCCTGAAACGAGAGAGAGAGAAGAGAGAGAGACGGAGATGGTGAGGAGTGGAAGGAAAGAAAGCGAGGGAGCAGTGCGAGAGGTGTTGCAGACACAAATCAAGGAGGCAGACTGAGAACAGGAAAACAGCTTTGGGTTGAGAGTTGGTTCTCCGTGCCTGTAACAACACAGCTGTCCGCCGAACAGACTGTTATTTCCTCGCACGCAGGAAATAAAACCTCCTCCACTGTCAAAGCAGCACATGCGAGATCTTCACCAGTGTAAGATTAATATGCATAATTCATGCAAGCTAAGCCAGGGGGCCGAAATCCGGAGCAGGACGAGCATGAGAGCCTCAGAGGTGACGGGAGAGCGGGCTTGACGTATGGAGAGCGGGACGGGACGGGACGGGACCTACCGAGAGAGTTCCCGCAGGTCTACCACGAAAACCACTTAGCCGGTTCTCCTGCTAATGCTTTTCTTTTTCAACCAAGGCTGTAAAAAAATAAAATGGGAGGGGGGCACTTAAATGGATGACACGCATTTGGGCAGAGAGAGCAAGAGAGAAAGAGAAGGATGCAGTGTGTCCTTGCAGATGAATGTTGTGGTGGCATCCTTCCAGACAGCTAATGTGCAGTTCCCCAGTCATGCAAGCGTGAGGATGAAAGGGTGCATGCTAGAGGACCTGTAAATGTCATTCATGAGCTACAATTCAGGGAATACGTACCTTGCAAGATGGGTGGCTATGACCAGAGACAGGTTTCTGCAGGAAAAGACAATTAGAGTTTAGTGTCACAGGCAGCATCACTGAAACCTTGATCTGACTACAGTAACCCCTCAGTTTTACGCAGATCAGCATTCACGGTTTATTCTAACGTGTATTTTTCTGAGAACCGAACTGTATTACTGCCAACAGTCCAGCGGTGGCAGTAATACACTGAAAAGTTGTCAACTGCCATAATAATAAGAAGCAGCTGCTGCAGCATGTAGCCTGACTGCTCCGTGTCCTGTCCTTGGCAGGAAAACTACACATGCATTCACTTCTAATTCCCTGCTGGGTTGCTTCAGTGTGCTTTAGTGTGTTTTAGTGTGCTAATGGGCCAGTAACACCTCAAAAAGTCTAGATTTGCACCTTTGGTGTTTTTGGGACGTCCGTGTGCCGCTGTGCCCGTAAAGAGCGCGGTGATTTGACTGGTGCACAATACATCTCCAGTCTCCGCAGCTCACAGCTCTGGAAGCAGCATTCATCTACGATGCCACGGTTGTGGGACCGTCGTGAAGGGGGGCCGTAGCCTGTCGGCTTGCCTGTTGGACAAGAAGAGAGGTCTTGAGAAATGCTGAATCTTAGTCTACCCTAGGGGTGGGCGATATGACGATATGAGATCGTGAAGACGCGGAGAGATCGTAGCATCGTCTAAATAGACTACACTCCATCTATCTATTGCGGTTCTCTTGGAATTTCCCCACGGGGATGAGTAAAGTATATCTATCTATCCATCTATCTATGCTCTTACTAATTTTTTTAATTTGCTAGTCTTACTAATTTTTTTAATTTGCGGGTTGAACACAGTAAAAAATAGTAAAAAAAAAATCTTTATATAGTTACGAATTAATATAAATACCGTGATTGTAATATGTTATTTTTGCCGTTTCGCCCAACCCTAGTCCACCCCCATCTCAAAAGTTCTATCCAGAGCCGTAAATATTACACACCTTGTTTTTTTCTTAATGCCATTAGTGGCGCACCATAGGGATCCTGCTTGAGCAGCAAGGTCACACACCTGATCCATTTTAATTCTGGACTTGTACCAACTCATGTAGGATAATAAGTTCTTCCGAGACAACACACGGAAAGGCCACATTAACCTGATCCTTTCGGTAGTAAAGCATGGCGCGCCGCCAGTTCACGGGCGCAATAAAGCTTGGCGCTGCAGCCAGACCATAACTCTTATTATTCCGATATACAGACAGCGTTAATGACATGGATTTCTCCAGTGTGAAATTTACAGGGTATCACTTTGCAAGAGCAGACCCTTTTTGGCAGCCGGCGCGCCATAAAAAGGTCACAGTCACCCGAATGTTGAGAATATCACGTTCTTCCGTTTCCGACCTGATATCTTTTACCGAGTCTCCGCATTAGGGAAGCCAAGTGCAGCCCCCGAAGGAGCGCGCTCAGTCTGCAGAAGAAACTGCGCTGCACTACAGACTGCACCTGGCAGCCCTGCTAACCGCTGACTCGGGAAGAAACACTGTGTGGCGATTCGATTGTCTGCAACACGTTTCCAAGAGGCCGAGATGGAGCGTGAATATGTGCAACTCTTCTGCAGTTTCAGGACTGCACTGAAGTTCAAGTTCAAGTTTATTTATACAGCACATTATCATACACAGAAGGTCATTCAATGTGCTTTACAGAATGGAACATAAAGATAAATATAATAAGAGCTATAAAAGAAGTAAAAGAGTACATGAAAGAGCAGTAAAAGTGCAAATATTGCTGTTTTTAGCAGCTTTTTAAAGCTCCAGTCGGTGCTGATCTGATAGTAATGGGCAGTTTGTTACTGCGAGCTGCATAGACTATTTCACCAGGTTTAGTTTCTGATCTTCTCACCACTAGCTGTCCAGCTCCTGCAGATCGAAGAGACCTACCAGGAATATATACTTCAAGCATATCAGAGATGTACAGAGGGCCCCAATGAGTGACTTGTACACAATAAGTAATGTTTTGACGTCAATTCTGTACTGAACTGGGATCAGTGCAAGGACCTGAGGATGGGAGTGAGGTTCTCTTTTCTTGGTTTTGGTTAGAACTCTGGCAGCAGCATTTTGAATGAGCTGGAGTCGTCTAATGGACTTGCTGGAGATCCCAGTTAGGAGGGCATTACAATAGTCAACCCTGAATGAAACGAAGCGTTCTGTGTATCCTGACATTTCACTGCATTTCTTCGACCTTTTCTTGATGCAAACAGGATAGAATTGTCATGATGAGGACTGAGCATCCATCTATTTGCTCGTTTGCAGTTTGCAGTGTTCAAAGAGGAATCTGTCGTGTCTAAACTCTTAAACCTCCCAGTCACTTGAGGGTTTATGTAAGAGGCGTCTGACTGACATTGTGTTCTCCCCACACTTTCTCCTTCCCCCCCCAGCGACCCCCCCCCCCCCCCCCCCCCTCCCAGTGGCCTTTATAAAATATCCCACTCTCCACTTACAATTCCCGGCTCACCTAGAGCAATATAGCCCTGATAGGCTTTTCCCTGTTACCAAATAAAATAATAATAATTTAATATGGCATTTACAAGGAGGAAATGCCTTTCCCTTTCAGAGTTAATAGCTTTTGGCTCGCTGGGCTGCCAGCGCTGACAAAGTGCATTAACTTCTGCTCTGCACTTGCTGTATACTGACAATGGTGTTTTGGAAAAGGAGACGCTCGCATTCGGAAACACATGCATCCCCACGGACTGCAGAGCCCTTGGGTGCACCTCTGGGTTTGGGGAGCTGGGGATGTATACAGTGAATGAATGATTCCATGAATGAATGAATAAATGAATGAATGAAGGCTTCGGTGGAACTTTTGGATGAGATGCATATCCAGTGTGTATTTGTTTATGATGGCTTTCAGTGTATTACAGAGCAACACAGAGTGGAGAACGGACCACGTTCACATGTTTGGTATTCGATGTAAGATATTTAAACAACTAATGTCACAGATATGTCACCCCAAGAGCGTAAATACGCTTGGAATGTGCAGAAATGTCAGCGCGTCCTCGGCGAACAAGCGCTCTTTGTGCTCTTCATGAAAGAGTGGAGGCGCTTCAGGCCCTAGCCTGTGATTACGCAGACAGACAGGTTGTCAGGAGCCAGCAGATCTGCTCTCTGGATGACTTTCCAAGCATATCGGAAGTCTCCCGAATTACCGTCTGCTGTTTTCCTAGAAATAAGTCACACGACGCTACCACCCAAGCAGCGGAGAGACAGGACTCGGTGCATGCCCCAGCGCGTACAACAATCACTACGTAAAACTCCTCCAATGCAATATAATGAGGCGAAATTGGCCTCAGAGGTCTTTGGTGATGCATTTCAAGGGATCACTGCTGTAATGCCTGTAAACAATGGGCCATTGTTGAAGCACCACAAGCAAAAAACGGCCAAAGAACCTCTTATTGCTCATAAGCACAGTCAATTGAGGCAATGACAGACAATATGATTCAATGAAGCTGTTTTGATGTTTTCTCTCGTTTTTGTTTGACGGTGAAGATTAGTTATATCCTTTTTTGTGTGTGTGTGTGTGTGTGTGTGTGTGTGTGGGTTGGTTTTCTCATTTTAATACAGATCTCATTTCTTTACATTTGCTTTGTTTGGAGATTTCAGCATGGATTACAGGTCTGTTGAGCTGATTTTTAGTGAATAAATGAGGCTGTAAGGGCTCGGGTTGAGATGCTAAATATCGTAGCAAATAGAGGAAGCTGAGGCGCAGCAGCAGAGGTCGGTTCTCTGACAGGTTCTGAACAGTATGGAACCAGATATGTGGAGAGTACGAGTACAGTAACAGCTACTCGCTTGCTTAAATTAATCCCGCGTACTGAAATTGGTTCTACATTAAGGCTGACAACTAATGATGAGTCAGCACTTTTCCAACCAACTTTTTGGACGGACCAGAGGAGCGCTCGTAAATTATAAGGTCATTCGCAACTCTGGCAGGAAAATCTACGCCAGCTGTGGAAGCTGAATACCACTTTTGGGTGGGATTAGGCGCAGCTTCTGCAGAACAGGGGTGAATCCTACCCATGTTCTAGTCGCTGTATGGCATGTATGGATACCCAAGCACTTTCCAAGCTGTTTCGAAAAGCTCGAAAAGCTCCTAAAGCTCCAAATGAATGGAGGGCAACATCAGATTCCTCACACTGGAGAAAAAGGTTTTGTGCAAGCTTGCAGTTTCTGCAACCTGCTCGATGATCATGCTCCTAAAGCTCCAAAATAATAGCCAACATGGAACTCCTCGTGCTGGAGAAATGGTTTTCTGCAAGCTTGCAGTCTTTCAGATCGGTGGTACTGTGGAACTACAAGCACCAGAGTTGGCTGAAGCTTCAAGAAAGTTGCTTCTCGTTGCCTGTGCGCTGCCGCCAAAATATGTCATACCATTACTCTACTGAACCTGCTTTGGGGTCATGGTCCTCTACGAGCCAAGTCATAGCAGAGAGAACCACTGATGGGTGATGGCTACGATCACTTGTGGTAGCCTGGACTGGGCACCGCTCATGGCCTGTACTGTTGTGATCGTCTCCTGGAAGAAGCATCTCAGTTCCTTCTCCAGAATGGCACAGTTAGGAGCTGAGTTTTACTGTCTCTCTGTGGTTAATAAAAAACAGTGGATTCTTGGACCAGACACGAGTACACTGCCTGTGGAGTGTCAGTGAGTTTACGGTGCATCTGGGAGCGCAAAAAGCTGCTATAGACCTGGAAACTATCTCTTTATCACTGGCACCGCAAAAGAATTAAAAGCCAGCCTGCCCTCCCCTTTAAAAAAAGAAACCTTCTGGTATCCTGCCATGATTTGTTATGCAATTTGATTCCGGTGCTTTTGGGCCAGATGCTGGTCCCGAGGATATGTGGCAGCTACCAGAAAGACCAAGGATACCAACATGAGGCACCTCAGCCCGGTTTAGGGAGACCATTAACCGTCAATTATGACTTTCGACAGGGGCGACAAGATCCAAGTCTGGCTGTTTTCACTGGCTTAAGCCTCTCATCTTGGCGGACCAGCGGCTCGGCCTTTGATGAGACACCTCTTTGTTCGCTTCGCCCCGTGACTCAGATGCAGGCAAAGTGTTCTTTTCGGGCCCTGCAAGAAAAATGACACCTTACCCTCTATTTTTTTTACAGCTAAGAAGAGCACACAGGAGGTCTTTATGCGGCGCTCTGCGCATTCTGCTCAAGTCCACTGAAGGGCGGGGGGGTGGGGGGGGGCATCCTAATCATCCTGTAATCCCCCATTAATCCCCTGCTGCTCTGGGACAAGAGCCGAATCTGTGAGTGGGTGGGTGATTTGCTGTTTACACATTTCCTCTGGCCGTGTCCAAGATAGAAACCCTGAACGAGGCTAGAAAACAGGAGAGTTCTGTATAAAAACATCCCGGCCAACCTTTCTTTACCTGCTCCCTCTCTTTTCGACACCTCTAAATTGTCACCTAGCGCATCGGAGCTACTGAGGATGGTAAATAAAGTCATTCTTACTTTCTACTACCATGGAAATTTCCACTTTCCCCAGAAAAAATGGGGATGTGTATCTGGAGCCGTGCGCCGAAAGTGCTGGTGGAAATCTCAGGCCTGCTCCCGTGAACTTGAGACCATGGAGGGAAAACATATCAATTCAAGGATCTCCAAATCCAGAGTTCCTTTTATTAAAGAGCTCAGGTTTGTTGCCTTGAGCAGGTCCCAAAACATCCCCCTCCCCATCCATCCATCCACCACACACACACACACACACACACACACACACACACACATTTTTTGATGTTTCCCCCTCAACACAGTTCCTCTCTACAAAACCCTCAAACAGCAGAGTGTCAGACATGAATCTGCTTGCTGAGATATTACAAAGACAACTGAGAATTTCTAGGTCAGACTAATAATTGGAAAAACTGACTACCCTGTGGATCCCTCCCTCCCTTCTCCTCTGCCTCCTTCTCTGTGTCTCTCTCTCTCTCAAGTCAGCATTCTGTTTCAATAAACACTCTTTTTTCCCTTCTATCGACTAATATTTCACTTTTCTATCAAGGGACTCCTGAAACTTGAGCAGCTACTGCCTTCCTGATGTGAATCGAGCGCACGGGTACGTGCTACTGGGTCATTAGTGACAGTGGACAGACATAGCAGGTTCCTCGCATGAGTGTGTGTGTGTGTGTGTGTGTGTGTGTTAGGGTATTAACACAAAAGTCGACTAGTCGGCTACAGAGGTACAAGTCTTCTCTTTTTCCTCTCTCTGCCCTCGCTTTTGTACACAATGCAATCTCTGCCTCTGATTGGCTGACGCTGACACGCGTTCCTTGGTTTAACTAAGTATTATAGTCCCTTCATAAAAGGGGCGGGAACGTCGGCGCGAGGGGTATATAAACACGAGACACAACAAGACGAGAGACACGCAGCAGAGAAGACAGACACACATCACATGTGTGGAGATCCTTCACTCTAAAACACAAACAGCACGGAGACCTGCAGAACC
>JBBJLR010000133.1:27354454-27379962 GCA_037577145.1 Brachypetersius gabonensis | reverse complement strand
AAATGGTCAAAACTTGTTTACAGTTTAAATACGGATTAAAATTTTATTTACATTTTTAGGCAAATTGATGCACTTTATGACTTTTCTGCTGCAGCCTAAAAAACAATATTGCTGTCCTATTTTTTCTTGTTGGCAATATTCGGCACGTTTTCCATCCACTACACGAATGAGGACTTCCAGCTGGTCTCGAGGTGCTTTTGCGGCCAGTGTGAAAGAGCCAGTGTGCGCCACTAACTTACAATAACAGAACACTGATCATTTTTTAAATTTAAACATATAATTTCATTCGAGTTGCTCGAATAATCGTTTCAGCCCTACATACAACTGTGTAAGTAGTCAATAGATTCCACAGTAAATAATTTGTAGCAAAATAATGCATTCAAAAGAATTGAGCAAAATAATATTGTTGCATTTGTAATATCTGCATTCTATAAGTTACTTTTGTATGAAATGTAACAAGTGACTTTTGATCTGTAGCTTATAGTGAACAGCTGACCAGTGACTTCTGTTTTGAGTGAGTTTCGAGTGTCACCTGTTTGTGAGTAGTGCATCCAATTAAGGATGACTTCAGGTGCCCGGTACCACCGAGTCACCACATAACCCGTCATCTCTGAGTCCGCCTGCCTCGCCAGCCCAAAATCCAGAATCTGCACACAATACAACAGTGTCCTTAATACCGCAAATCATGTATATACTGGATACGTTATAATGTCCGAACCGTTAAGTCTCTCCTAAGGCTAGGAGAGATTAACTGTGAACATTATACACTTAGTAGTAGTTTCAGTGGTGGAGCTTAGTGTTCACATGTTAATTCTGTGTGTCAGTAACAAACAACACTTTTATCATATTGCAAACATTGTTTAAAATGTCTGTCATATTAGTAATTCAGATTTAACTTTTATCTCAAGCAGGTTAACAAAAGGCATCAATACTGTTCAAAATTCCCAAAAGTGCTTTGGGGTTAATCGATTTTACTGTTACTCTCTATTTACAGTTCTTTTGTTTGAGTTATCTGCCTCAAGGTTTGAAATATGAGCTATTCTACATGTTAACATGCTAATCTTCCCAAAGAAGGGATTATTCTTATTCTTAGTTTTCTGATAAGAAAAATCTAAAACAAACAGTAGGGTACACTTTTTGAAACAAAGCAGCATGTATATTACATGCCTAATTGAAAAGGTATTTGCCTTGATTTCCTTTATTTTTGCATATTTGGCTGGGCATTTGCTCTTATCCAGAGAAATTCATAATGTCAAATATGTTACCGGTGTAAGTAAATGTAGTGTTACGTGTCTTGTTTATGTTTACTCTGAATGGAGTAGTGTTACCCACTATGCTACACCAACTGTATTATGTACACTATTACACAACTGCAATACCTGAGCACAAATGTGGAAAAAGCCTTTATGTTCATTTTGGTTATCTGTGGTTTCACCTTGTAAATCTCCCTTGAATGCCTCTTGAACCCAGCCTTCTTTTAATGGTAGAGTCTTGAATGCCAGTTTAATCCCGAGGCGAACAAGGCCTGCATCTTTTTTGACTTCCAAGATGAGTCTCTGCACTCTCAGAGGAATTTAGGTACTGTTCCATGTGTTCTTCATTTGGAGCTGATCAGTATATTTAAATTGTTACTTTCTTCCAGAAATGCCAGAAATGTGCTGACTGTTTAGACCTTTTAGCCGACTTCACATTTCTGCAATTTTCAATCAAATGTCTTAAGTGGTTTATTGAGTAATTAAGTGAAGAATTACTTTTTCACAGTGCTAATTTGTGTTGGATTTCTTTTTTCCTTTTGTACATTTAAGAATTAAAATTGTGGTACTCAGGATTTTATCTGAAGAGTGTGAAGAAAATACTAAAACAGAAGAAATCATAGCACTGCACTTACAACTGGTATATTTTGCAAACAGTAAAGAATCTTTCTGACTGGATGCTTACAATTAAAATGTCTTAGAAAAATGATGTTGTTTTTGATTTATTTAATTTACAATGTTCTAAAATGTGAGGTTATACCTTCAGCTCACAGTTCTGGTTCACTGCCAGGTTTCCTGGTTTAAGATCCTGTTGAAGAAAACCAAAAACCGCATTTTGTGGAAACAGAAATACTTATTCAAAAATCTTTCCACCCAAACTAAAGTCATGTACTGTCAAAAGAGTCTCAATGTTTCTTGTCTGTTATTCTCTTTAAACATTTTTACCAACACATTTAAAAAGCTAAAATTCTAAGACTCTGAAAAAAGACAGAAAGGCTCTGAAGAGAGGATGAATGGATGTGGTGTTGAATAGAGTGACCATCCTACAGCCCAGCCCCCCACGCATATAATTAACATGTCAGAGGTCACTTACTCGGTGAATGATCCCAGCAGAATGAATATACTGTGGAGAAGAAGAGACAGAAAGTCAGAATGCTGATTGAAACAGAAATCCCACGGTGCACGCTCTTAAATCCACTGCTGCATAAGTTGCTGGTGTGCATTACACTAAATAAAATTGTATATATACTACATACTTTTTCTGGTTATACTGCATGTAACTCCTTAATAAAACAAGTACTTCAATTTTATTTTATTTTTGTTTAATTTTGTAAAGCTAACCTTGAGTCCCCTTAGCATTTGATACACTAGAAACTGCACTCTGTCTTCTGACAATCTTTCCATCTTCATCAGCTTCCCGAGGTCAGTACCCATGAAAGGCATCACCAAGTAACTGAATAGAAGAAAGTGAGAAATCACAAAATGGTTTGAGACAGGCAATATTGCCTGCACTGGACAAAAAACACCAACAAATAAAAACAACTTACAAATCCTGGAACCTGTCCAGCAATATTTCAGAAGTGAAGACATCTAGTAGTCCAATCACCTGTCTCAGCCAAAGGCAAAATTAAAACTGCTCTCTGAGAATTATCGTGAAATTATTATGTAATATTTCTCAAAGCTGAGAAAGTTGAGCGAATGCTGAGTGCTGTTAGCTTACGTTCTCATGTTTCATGTGTTTGAGCAGTCTCAGTTCTCTGTAAGCTCGCTTGGCGAAGAGTCTGGACTGGAAAGGTCGGTGGAGCTTCTTGATGGCCACCCGCACACCTGTCTTCCGGTCGATGGCAGAACTGAACAAGAGGGTGAACAAAAAGAGGCTAAATATGACATAACTTTGGACGTTGTTCAAATAGATCAGAGAGTGAGATTAGCACTGATGAGATCTTTATTTGAGTGGCCAAACATGTATCCCGACATGATCGTGTTTCTAATGGACAATAGATAAGGCTTTCCTCTGATTTACCTTGGGAAGAAAAAGAGGCCACTAGAGGGGCGCACCCCTCCCCACCCTCAAGCAGCCATTCAAATGTTCTTTGGCCTGTTAGGACCTATAAATGGGAGATTAACGACTTTATTCAGACGGTCGGGGTGGATATCACTGAATATATATTAACCAGAATATGGTGAAATCTCCCCAAAATAAAAATGATTGCAAATGGAAATATTTGAAACTTGTCGGACATAGAAAACAGTAGTTCCTGAGCCGTGAGGTTGAGGAGCTATTCTCTAAAACTGGTGTTGCTTTAATTCTGTTGCTTCCGTTTGATAAACACAGACAATGCCATCAACGGGGGCTCTTTGTTACGGGAACTGCAACTGAAACTGCAGACAAAACGAACATCTTAAAAAGATTTACAAATAGACAGCTGTGGTTTCAGAGACTGGGTAACTCAGCAATCACACTGAGAATGGCTGTCTATCGGGCTAGACTTTCAACACTTAAAAAACCAAAAATATTCAGTGATATCCAGACACAGAAAAGTACAGCCTACATGATAGTCTTCTGGAGCCAGGAGAGCCGCAGTGTGTCTCAGTGATGCTCCTCTGAGCGCTCTGTGAGGAGTTCACCGGGACAGTCTTCCGTAGTTGTGCTCGGACTCGGGTCCAACGCGCGTTATTTGCTTGTTTTATTTCAGTCGTTTACTCACCAAACCGTCCCGTACGCTCCTGTGCCCACTTGAACTAGATCGCGGTATCTTTCCGGGACGTCCCAAAGAGTCTTATTTACCTCTTGACGGTAGAATCCTGCCCTGATACGAAGTGACATTCTGACTTGTGGTAACAAATCTGTACGTCCAGCTTAGCGAGGACATTCAGTCCGTTTTCGTCCAAATACTCTTTAGCCCAGACACCCAAACACTGCCGCGACCACTTGGGGAGGCGTGGGGGGCGTTTCACGTCCTCTGTAACTCCACACGCTTACACCAGAGGCATGCCTGCATCTCCCTTTAAAGCCTCAAAGATAAAAAGGTAGAGCAACAGACACCAGTTATGAGCATTATTGTTCATTTTTGCTGCGAAAGAAGAACCACCTTTCGTTCCCTAAAGAGTCTTCCAAGTCTGTAAATAAGATGTGTGGTTGTGAAGAACCTGTTGAAATCTTAAAGGGCCCATAGCATCTAATTTCTTTTATTTTTTGTTTTTCAGGAAAGAGGTTTTTAATGTGGTGCTTAAATATTGTTGAAGCTCCAAAACGTAATATCCATTATAGCTGGAAAACCATCCAGCTGGTCTTTAAGGCGATGGTTAATAAAACCACACAAATGTCAAAAATGGACCCGAATAAAATAAAACGCATGTAAAATGAACAATCTGAGATTTAAAGAACCTTCTCGTAATGTAACGTTTCTATACCAATTAATTGTTTTTGCTGTGCCACAGGCTCAGATCACCTCTCCAGATGAGTTCAAGTCATGGTCTACAAAGGATTTTTTTTAAATCTTGATTAATTTTGGTTGAAGATGTTTAACCCACACACTTTACCACTGGCAGCAGAGAACCCTTGACTTTTTAAGGGGGAGGGTGGGATAGGACACAACTGAATGGAGCAAGCTGGAGTGTCAACAAAGGCAAGTAATTCCTCTTGTCCTAAAGGAACGCCTGAAGGGATTGTTTCAGAGGCATGTGGGTTTCAAATGACACAACATACATTTTGACTGGTTTCTGTTTAAATGCATTTTGTAAATCAATCACTGTAGTTTTACCATGACTGCATCAAAGAAAATAAATAAAAAAATAAGAATTCAGCAAAGGTCCAGCATTTTTTCCTGCTTACATTCATTTAAGGATCCTACGCTTCCTTACCTGCTTCTTCATTTATGTATTTATTTCGCACAGTTAAAAGTAATTAATAAATGCGATGGTTAGTACCTGACATAGCTAAAGATCATATTTAATCCACAGTTGCCGGGCACAAATCCGAAATTTGGCAAAGATTAAGAACAATGAAAATACAAGAAGCACTTACAGAAACCAACAGAGCTTAAATCCAGTGAAAAGTAATAAATCCAGTCACAGATTCCAAAATAGAAAACTTCACAAACATCAGAAACATTCGGTGCAGATCAGATAGCCCTCGAGGCAAAACATTCTTCATATTCAGCAGAGAATATAAACACCCAACAAACAATTACAATATTTAAAAGGGACTGGACAGCAGAACCCCTAATTCAGTATCTGCACTGCGACTGCTTAAAAATTCAACCTCAAACCTGACTGAAGGTAGTAGAGCTAAACTGATCAAGGCTGATTGGGTGTCTGAATTGGCACAGAGTAAACTGCTTATAAATGTTGAGTCATCTTTTTTTAACCAACGGCATTTTAAGCATCAAAAAGAAAACAGCGGTATTTCATTCTTAACAGAGACACAGTGTACCTGAAGTCCTTAACGTGTAGTTAACGGAAGAACACTTTTCCCAAATAATGTACTTCACGTGAACACAAACCAGCGTAGCTGCAGTCAGCTCATTCATGTTGAAATGCACAGAAAGTGTCAGAGGTATGTAATATATTTGTAATGCACCAAAGAGATATTAACATGAGTAAAAGACTTTTGAATACCGTGATACTATATTTCCATATTCAGACATGCTGTACGTCCTGTATATATATGTGTATATGATGTCTTCCATTACATAAATGCAGGAGGTTGACAAAAGAAAGGAAACCTACAGCAATATGGATATTCCTGGAAATTAAATTTACAGTGAAATTGAGGATATACATGTAACTGTGGACTAATCCTTTCTTCAGGAAGGTCAGTTGAGAGCAATGCAGAAAGCATTGATGGTGAAATGTCTGTTGCAAGAAGTAATATTACATTGTTTTGTCTTTGATTAGACCTAAAACGGGGGGGAGGGGGGGGGGGGCTGGGGGTCTCCATGGACTCTTTATATGGAGCCATGGCACGTCAAAGAATCATAGATGGTACCTTGCAGGGTCAAATGATTCTTCTTTATGATGCAGAAGCTTTTTGCACATGGCTCCTTAAAAGGCTTCATTGTTAAGAGTCAAAGGACCATTTCTGAGTTTTTTAATGGATCCCTTTCAGTAATATTAATCACATGTAGTTTTATAGGTGGCTAATGATGCATTTTTTGGTAGAAACTATATCAGACAGGTCTAAATTACATTGTAGTGTTTTTATAGACACCATGTCAGTGCACCAGTGAGATTCAACATTCAGCCACTGCCACTGTTTCCTGAGGCCACTTCAGAATATGTCAATGAAATGTTTCTCTCTTGAGATATTGCCAGTTTTGAGAATTTGCTGCAGCCATAAACTGGGCACTACAGTAATGTTTCATTACGTACTTGCAACAAACGTACTGATTAACTGGCCGACTGGCTCACTACATTCAGCCTTCAAGCCTCAAGTCTAAAATGAATGTGTGTTTTTCAGAAAAAAGGAGTTTTTTAGCCCTAGTATTAGAATGAGTGCAGTTTACTTCAAATTTTCTTGCCGTTTCCATTATTTTGTCTACCTACTGTATGTCCCAGTTATTCCTATTATACTGTAAACAGGTTTTATATTTCCACCTCTGCATGCCTCACTAGTTTGGTTTGGTTAAATTGACACCCGTATCCTGTTGCACCTTCCTTTTATCCCTCTCCAAAAAAAAGTACAGAGAATTTACACAACTGCATGCACTCCCGGTAATATTAATATACTGGCTGTGCATTTAATGTGTCTATAACACGTTCTCCAAACTAGACACATGCTACCTTCCAGCATTCAAGAAAACGAGCAGATACACACTCACACATATGCACACACACACACATACACATACTCAAGAAAGGCATCATGCCAAGGGAGTGCATCATTATAACCTCTTTTGGCTTACAGCCAGTCCTTAAGTCTTTAGATCCTCATTGTTAAGTTTCCTAAGGAACATCTTTCATCTTTCTGGGACGTTGGTGACGGCCCTGGGGACGGTTTCGTTTCTTTTACTGCTCATCCTGGAGGCTGTCTGTTTTGCTGACAGGTGGTTTGAAACTGTTCACTTCTTCAAACACCAGCTCTGCAGAAGGGGAGGGGTGCAGGTAGAAGAAAAATGTATTAAAGCATAGAGCACTGAAATGTATATAATTATAAATTGCTTCTTTTGCTGCAGTTTAGGACGCCTCAATCAATATCATACATCTCCACAGACATGCCCAAGAGCAAATTAAATTATACTGTATTATATAACAGTAATTCATATGCTGGTCTAGGTCTATATGGGTCAGTCCATAACACAGGTCAAAAGGTCAAAACAGTTTTTGTGATGAAGCTAGTTCTATACCTCATGATAGTTGGTATAATGATCATATAATAATCATATGCTGAGTGTTTGTGAAGAAACAGTGGTAGCTGACTGACTCTGATCATTATATCTATGCCACAGTATCGCCTGTCTGACTTCACACTGAAAATAGTGAAACAGTGACTTGATTGGTGCCTGAGGTTTAATAAAAAGCATCATTGCAAATCAATTATTACTCACAATTCAAAAGGTTGATGTGATTGAAAAAACTGAAAGCAGATCTGAAGTCAGCATGAAAAACGTGATTTCTGATGATTACAATTATTTTGTTGACATGTGTAATTAAATGATAATAATATTTATTTCTAAATACATGATATACATACCTCTATACGACTGCTTTGCAATCTGCCAATAAACCCAGTGAGAAAGATGAAAACATATGTAGAGCCAAAGTTAATGTATATAAAATGGATTTTTATGATGGATGTTTCAGTGCATGTGCAGTATTTAACTCTTAAACTGGTTCTGGCTATGTCCATGTGCAGTAAAGACATATTATCCATACAGAGAATAACCTGAGCTTTTTAATTTCTTGAAATTGGATAATGGCTTTACGTGCCCGCATTGACCACTTGAATACGTGTGGGAGTCAGATGAGGATCATATCATTATTGGGCATGTAACACACCGAATGTAAGGCAATTTCCGAGCATCCATTCAACTTTATTCAACCTTCAAAACTCTCTGTATCTCTCTCAGGGGTGGAGGGGCTCAGTGGGCAGGACACTTGCCTCCAGACCAAGAGGTCACAGGTTCGAATCCTACCTCCAGCACACTGTGGTTAGGGAATGGAAGTCGCTTTGGATAACAAGCGTCTGCTAAATACTGTAAATGTAGAAATGTCTCTCTCGCGCGCTCCCCGTCTCACTCTCCCTTGCTCTCTTTCTCTTTCTCTGACCTTTCCACTCTTCCAGGGTGCGGTCCTTGCTCTCCAGGGTTTGGTCATAAGGTGGTGCCTCAGGCTCATCGTCCGGATCGTGGTACTGGGAGAAATACGGGTGGCACAGAGCGTCAGTAGCAGAAATCCGTCTGTCACAGTCCAGCACCAGCATTCTCTTTAACAGATCCACTGCTTTGAGAGAGAGAAAGAGAGAGAGAGAGTCAGTCAAGACATTTTTGGTGTCACAGTGTGACTTCTTTAGTTTAGGACTACAGCAGAGAGGCAGTGAATAAACAATGAAAGTCAAAAATACAGGAAAATACAGCATCAAAATTTCTCTCAACCCAATCAAACCACATTCGCCTCTTCAGTAATGTAATGCAGACTTGTGAATATGGATTAGGACACTTATGTTAAGTTCTACCACAGGCAGATATTTCAGACAACACCAGAACGGGCATTGACAAAGTAAACCCCATCCAAAAACCAGTAGAACCGTAATGAGGATCTGGTAGTGGGTTGAGCAGGCTGAGAGGATGTGGTGATGTATATATTTGGCTAGTTGAGTGTCTGCTGACTAGCGTTTGTTGGCAACATTAGCCTCGTAACTTCAAAGAACCAAAAGAAAATATGGAAACATATCTCAAATGAATGGCTGCATTGAACTGTTACTTTAATACAGATCATTATTGCTGAAAATATACATCACTAAATGTACTTAATGAATAGAAAGAAGTATGTTGCAAAAATTGTATTCTTGAAAAGTGAAATCATTCTAAAACTAGTGAGATATGGGTGTCAGGGTTTTGTAAAATATTTGTTTGTAATCCTCTGACACTTTTAGAAGAACCAAAACATGATGTCTAATATGTATATATAATAAACGCATTCAATCTAACCCTGTGGATTGGCTCCTCTGAATATCTTCCCCAGATCCTGCTGGGGCATGTATGGAAGGGACTGGATGTACTTCTGGGCCTGGTCATAAAAAACAGTTCATCAGAAAAATAATACGACAAACTCAACACAACATTTCATATTGTATCAAACTCTATCACAGCATAACATAATGTTGTATTGAGATTATCATGTTGGACTGTAAAACATGTCATTTTGTTTCAAATGTTGTATTTTATTACGTAAAACAGAATGATGGACATTTTAGGCACTCCGTACTTTTGTTGTATCGAAAAGAGTCACAAACTGAGAGACCACACTATTGCCTTGTTTCAAATTTATAAAACTGAATGATTAACCCCCCCTTGATTGAACTGTTCACTGTTTCTTATGGGCCCTAACTTCATAGCTGGTCATTTTTTTATTCGGCTTGGCTCTGCTGCAGTCCTGCAGTCCTAACACTGAATGATGAGAATGTTGAAGTCCACCCATCCAGACATCGCAGTGTCTACAGGCAGTCAGTCTCACATGTTCTGAGGAGATCTTCTTCAGTAGGTCAGGGGTCGGAGTTCCAACCACCTCCATGATTCTCTTCAGCTGATCTATATCTGAAGAGAGGTGGTTAAAGAGAGCATTTTGTTGTACTTGCAAGTTCTGCTGGTTTAAGAGTAAACACACTAAGCCTGTTTTAGTAAGTTAACAGTGGCTTATTAAAATACAAATAGCCATGTCTAAGAACTTGAATACATGAGAACCAGAGGGCATTACTAAGTGCTCCTTCCTCCACGTGAATATGACAGACAGACAAGCCGAGACGGTGTGGTCGTCTGGCAGGAAGGGCAGCAACTAGCAACTACAATATAAGAGGACATCCCATCAAATTAGCATAGTCTGCCAAATGCTAATCTCCAAACAATGGGACATGATAATGAAATGACAAAAAAAGTTACCTCTGAAACTTCTACAAGTAGGAAATACTACAGTTAAAAAACAAACAAACTGCAGATGCATCAAAAGAGTTTTCAGGGTGTATAAATCCCTGCACATTTACAGCACCAGAGCTCGATTTGAGTGTTTACTGCCTCTAAAAACACCAATGAGCAATAAATATGCTCTAGACCAGAGTTCCACAGCCACTGGGCCATGAGTCATTTCTGAAATATCTTTTATATTAAAAAATGCTTGTCTCGGTTATGTGACATGGTACATCAAAGATTTAGCCAACAAGTGAGCAAAAACTAGTGAAAAAACACACACTTTGTTTTTAGTTGTGTCTATACCAGTCTGTGAAAATATTGTTGCACATAAAAGGAATCTGTCTTACTTGTAGAATTAGTCAAAATCCCTGGTGGAAATGAAGGGCCTTAACCAACCATTATGCTGCGACACATCACAGGAGGCTCCTTGTATTAAAGGATTTCAAAAGTGAAGCCCCCCACTCCTCAGAACACACACACACAGCTATACTGAGTCTTCTGCTGCATCACTTCAAAAACTGAATCAGCTGCACTACACCTGAAATGTTCTTTCATATTGGATAGTCATGCCGCTTCCTGCCACTAGATTCTAATCTAAACCACTTAAGAGGCACTCTTCTGTCTTCCCCTCAGTAGTAGAAGCTCACTTATAGACAGCACCTAGATGCACGTCTGGTTTTAGGAAAATGAAGGATACAGTCGTTGCCAGGAAACAAGACCTTCCCTTTGAGAAGCTCACCCATAATGCACCCCACAGACCAGATATCCACTGAAAAAAAGAAAAAAACAAATCAATCCAGTGACAGGGAATCAGATTTCATGTGGCTGTAATGATTTAATGTCCTTAATATTATCGTAACAATCCCACCAACTATCCATATGTAGCACAAACTCTTTCCAAGAAAAGAACACATTGAGATTATAAAGTCTATAGGGATTAAATGTGCACTTTGAGTTGGACCATCAGAACACTGGGTGCTAATAAATATTGACTCAAAGCTCACAGCCCTATCCACAATTAGGAAAACAATAGAATGTTTCTTCATCAGATTAAATTATATACTTTCCTGTGAGCCATCTAAATTTACGACAATATATAAATGACATGTTTGAAAGAAAGGGGAGAAATAATATCCTTTTTGTCAGATACTGAAATACTACAGTTAATAGTAGTTAATAGTAGTTATTACTAATAGTAGTTAATACAGTTAATAAGAGGATAATATATATATTTAAAACAGTAAAATGTTTTGATTAGGTTGCATCAATGGAGCCCTGGAACGAATCAATATCAATGAAATTAGTGATCATTAATGTAAGTGAGGTCTAAAGGCATTTGTAAAAAATATTGTTCTTTTTTACTTCAAATTGTAAAAGACGTTACCTCGAACAAAACAGTTTTTAAATTAGTTTTCACAGTTAAACTATTATTCTAATAGAAGTGTGGCACATTGACCTTTTTGGTACGATGACTCATAAGGCTGTAGTATGAAATTTGATCTGCATTAATTTTAACCACAATATTCAGACACATTTTTTACTTGTATGTTAACCTTTTTATAATTGTATGTAGTCTGTAGCAGTAGCACATATTGGACATAAAAGGCACCCCTGCTATAAGGTTATTGAAAAAACTCACTGCTGCAGGAGGGACACCCTCACCTGTTTGATTGTAGTGCATCCAGTTCAGCATGATTTCAGGTGCTCTGTACCAGCGAGTTGCCACATACCCTGTCATCTCATCATCTGTCTGTCTGGCCAGTCCAAAGTCCAGGATCTGATCATCAGTTTAAGGTAATGATTCAAAACCACAATTACATAATTACATTTCTTTTTTTATTGTTCTCACTTGATAGTTTCATAATTATGATCATGAACATATATTCCTCACCCTGAGCTCACAGTCTTCATTGACAGCAACATTGCTTGGCTTTAGGTCCTATTAAACAGATGTGAGAACAACAGACTACATTACAATAAAGTCAAATATGGAAAGATGTACACAAGGTAATTATAGCTGGGATCATTTCAACATCAATTAATGAAATCATTCTGTTTATTTAATACAGCCTTGATGGTTATTGATCTGGCTCCTCCCTATTCATCACTATGCAAAAGCTCAAAAGTGATCATTCTTACTTGGGGGGAAACAGGATTAACTGTAAATGCATGAAATCAAATGAATAATGTTAATTGAAATTGTGTGCAGTCAGATATTTTAAACGTTACAGGGTTTAGGTATAAGATTATCAGTTATATATAGCATTGCATGTAAAAATTCAGGCACCCCTGATGGACTGATGGTGAAAATAAGTATTCTGGCTGTCGGCCCCCAGTACATGTACATGTTAAGGATTATAGTGGAAGAAAAGAAAGAGTCACTCACTCTGTGTATCAGCCCAGCTGAATGAATGTACTATTTAAGAGAGAAGACAGGAATTGGATTATAGATGTTTAGAGCTTTCCAAAGATGAAGCAAATCTTTTCCTCTTGAAAATGTATTTTTGAGTAACCTTAAGGCCTCGGAGAAGCTGATAAATAAGGAACTGCACATGCTCATCTGAAAGGCGCTGAAACTTGACTATATTATTGAGGTCCGCTCCCATCAGGTTAGTGACAAGGTATCTGGAAAGAAAGAGAGGTGGCTAAAAAGAAATGACATTACTACATACTAGAGGTGCCCAGTAACGCAAAATCCATCTCAATATATGGTAAATGATGCATATCACAATATTTCAACTGATAAGTAAATGACCCAACAGTGCAGCCTATAAAAGTACTATTAAAACACTATCATGATTTTGGTAACACAATCAATAAATAAGGAAAATATAAGTAAACAATAAAAGGAAATATAGAAAAAAAGAAAATATATAATACAACATCCTCTTCAAAACATGCACACTGTGTAAAATAGATAGAGTGCCTGGAGATTTCAGTACACCTCAGGTTTTATCCCATATGTCTTCAGCTATGCGTACTACTCCTCTCCCCAAGCCTCAGTCATGCTTGCAGAAGTTGAAAAAAAAAACCCAGAAACAATATTCATTTTTGGGCACTGATTTTAAACAGCTGTTTTTTCACGCCCATGTTCCCCTTGACTTGCTCACTAGTGGCTGGGACATATAAAGCTGCTTCGTAGGTCTGTGTGGCCATGTTCTTCCAAAATGTGGTGTCTCTAAAAATATCTGATCAGAAGGTATCTAAAGCAATCATGAGGTATTTAAGTCATATTTATCCTGTAACTGATGAAATGATACATATTAGCCTTTTAAAAACAAGCTATGGATCTTATGCATATTGTTGTCTACCCATCTGGCAAAGGTAGTGTTCAGAACTGATGGGACACAAGAAAGATGGTTTTCTATTGCAAGTAAGAATGACATTACCCTAATCTTCATTTGCTGAATAAATACTATTACTGTTAAATACAGTTGGTACAGTGAAAGCAGATCAGGCCAGTTTTACTACTTACCCTTAACATTACCCTTATCACTGAAAGTAACCATTTAAAACACTTTTTTAAACAAACCCCTGACCTATACTGCAGCCAGGGGCAGATACATACACCTCATTGAAGTCTTCAAGGGATGCAGCAGGAGAGAAAACATCTAGCAACCCAATAACCTACGAAGACACAAACACACGCACAGCACAAATTATAAACACCATACTTATGGTCCATAAACAATAATGATAAAATATGTTTCACGCTGTTAAAAGGATACAACACAATGATAAATATCTGTAGCAAACTGACTGCTTTAAGCATCACTGTGGTCATGTTAAACACTCCTCAGACACACGAGCAGACCTGACAAGATAATTAGGTTGTAGTGATTTCTATGGTGTGTCAGCAGCACTGGGCCAGTAAAATACGTTTTAGTAATCTGTACAACCCTCATGGTTTAGAAGGAGCGGTCGGACATAGTGCATGGTGGGACAAAACTGTTGTCTTGATATAGCCTACTGTATTTTTATTGAAAGTAAACTTGGTTAAAAGTGAAGGTTGGTGGGAAATGATTTACCAAGAGTAAATCCAAGGGATGGAACTCAAAAATGAGTTGGAACACATTTGGCTAACTCACATTCTCATGCTTCATATGTTTGAGAAGTCGTAGCTCCCGATAGGAGCGTCTGCTGTGGATGAGAGACTGGAACGGCCGAGAGAGCTTCTTAACAGCTACCTTCTGCCGAAGCCGCACATCATACGCCGAACTGAGGAGAAGTGAAAAGAGTCAGTAAAAGCAGCATATAGAGACACAACCAGCAGAAGATCCATATTCAGTAAGAGCCACCACACAGCTTTTACATTAGGAAACAGTAAAAGCATTAACTAAGCTGGTAAAAGCCCTTGAGATTGTCGTAGTCTATTTTCATTTGCACCATAAAGGCTAGGCTCAGCCATTCAGCTCAATGCTAACACCAACACTAGTTACACATCTCCTCCAAGCCCAACTCTCCTGCCAGCCTTTGTGATGCTCCAGACAAAAAGCAGCTCTCCATCATGTGCACATTCCCAAATGTGCAAGAAGACAGTTTTTTAACATTTTACCATTTTAGTAACATCTAAACCAGAAAAGTCGGGTGAAGTCAAATCAGATAGTCATAGTTACTCCTCAGCATAATATTGTATACAGTAAACACTGGAACAAAATATAATTCTTCGGGCTCATGGTGCAACATACAACAGCAGCAAATGACATAAAACTACACCAAGTGCGGACACATGACAGTTCTGCATATAAAATAAAATAAATGCACCAAACAATAAACTCACAGGACATGACTCCCACATGTGGATGGGCAAGGACAAGGCAAAGTCAAGACAAAAGGCAGGAAAAAAGAAGAATAAAGGTCAGTAGAGAGAGGAGGGAGTGAAAGCAGAGAGAAAAAGGAGAAATGAAAAGAGAATGAAAAGAGAAAAAGGACAGAATGAGCAGAAAGATGGTAAAAAGAGATCAGTCAGAAATTCTGAGACAAAGCCTTAACTGTGGCTCCTTGTTAAAGTATGGACAATGCTAAAAGCCTTTTATCTTTAAAAGATGCTTAGTTTTAAAAATATTAAGCCAATTCCTGATTTTTTAAATGAAAGGAAATATTTCGTAGCCCTCCATAAGATTTTACAGCCATTAGACAATATAGAACCGTTTTCCAAAACACTCCATAAAGCTGAGAAGTCCCACCTTGCCTTACCAGTTCAACTAAAACATTTTGATTGAATGTGTTACAGGGTCTATCTCTTCAATTGAAACTGTATTTAGAAGTTTATAGTAAGCATTAATGCAGCTGTGATCAGGGTCTCCTATACCAGTGGTCCCCCCCTTAGGGGGGCGCTAGAGGTCGCGTGAAATTTTGTGAGGTTAAGAAAATATAACCTCAGTTCAGACAAAATTTAATATATTTGTACACATTAAATTAATAAAATAATTAATATCTGCGTATAAGAACAAAAACCTACAATCGCTGTTTATTTTTTGCAAATAAAAGTTTGTAATTAATTACTCAATTATTTTTGTGTCTACGCGGGTAGGAGTTGGGGTTGAGGGGGGGCCTGGCTTGTCTTGCACACAGGCAAGGGGGGCTTCAAGGAAAAAAGATTGGGAACCACTGTCCTACACCAAAAGCATGTGAGAAGCTTTTTACCCTAAAATACAGAAGCAATAAATGTGAGCCAGAGGTGTTAAGAAAATCCTTCCTGAACTCAGCAAACATACACTCTTAAGTAGTGTAAGGCTCCAAAAAGTTCAGTTGTGATTTTTACTTTGAGATCAACATTTAATATTACAATGATTCTACAGACCCCTAACTAAATATTACACAGGATGGTTTGGCTCAAGAAAATGAAATTTTCATTTGAAATCAAGGTGCTACAAAGTAGCATATTCTTGTGAAAAGCAGTGATCTTTTAAAAGAACATTTAAATTACTAACAACACATACTAACCAGGTACCAGTATAGAACAGATATCTGCAGAAAATGCTGGATACTGGAGGTGAAAAAGAATTTATCGGATCTAGTCCTGTAAAGAATGTGCTACTTCTCACAAATTTAACGTAGTTAATTTAGTCAAATTCATTTGTTACATTGTCCAGATTGTAAATTTAATTTCTTGCAATATTCATTATTTAATCCAAGTGTAGGAATTTCTCGTTTTCTTCAAACCACATGACCACGACTCTAGATTTAATATGGCACATTTTAGCTATATGGTTTGATAAGTTGCTTCCAGGTTTGTTCAGGCAGCTGAGGACATTCTTAAATCATGTGTCAAACTATCGATAAACTCCATCTAATTAGTGGATTCAGTTACATTGCAGCAAACTCATTGTTCACACTGGTGTTAACATGTGTGTGTGTGCTCACACACAAACGTGACTTCACTATCCTAAATGCATCATCTAAATATGCACAAAGCCCCTTGTCAGCACTAAGCTGGGGATCGGCGGACCTGGATTTCTGGAGGGATGGAACTCAATCCAACCCCTAAAAAGATGACATGGCACTTGTGATCCAACATCAGTAGCTTGTCTCACAACAGCTCTTGTGAGTTGAATACAATCAAATCCTCACAGTGACACCCCAACAGCTAATAAACGCTTACCGGAAGAATCGATGGACAAACCCCCTTTATACTACGCTTGATTGCAGAAGGAATGTCGGAGCAGCAGGTGGTTACAAATTTGTGTAATATGCAGGTATACAAAGCACCCTAGGGGCTCTATTTATTAGAAACCTAGACTGACCTGCACTCTGCTTCAAGAGGAAAGCTGATGTACTTTGAGAGGAACACGCACAAAGACATTTCTTTGGTGTGACTGGATATTCAGATGTCTTCAGATGGAGCTTACAGAGTCATGTAGTTTACAGAGTTACATGTAGCAGTTATTTTGAAAGAAGGAATAAAGCATGTTACACTAACAGTCAGACTCATGAAGTGATGCAACAATGTCAGTTAATTTATTTTTGTTCTTACTGATTTATCAGAGAAGACAAATTTCACAAATCTAACAGATTTGAAGACACACATTTTGTTGAGAAGTTTTCTTTGGTATGTGCCCAAAAAAGCTGCTGTATGTGGTTCATGTTCCGCAGCCCTGAGTATGTGATTATTTTGTGTAGTAAACAAGCAAAAACAATTGGAATACAAATAAATTGTTTCTCCACTGTCACCTACCCACCTTTAGATAGCTTTTCTAACATTTGCTAGACTGCATTAGTATATAAGATATGTTTGTGGAGGAATACATTAATAAAGCGAGCTATTCATTAATTAACGAATTATACTTTTTACTGAATATACTATACTCTATTGTTTTGCTGCTCTTACCTCTGTACTGTCCACTTTCTGACGTAACAATGCAAATTTCCCACATGTGGGACTAATAAAGGTTTATCTCATCTTATCTTACTAAAACATTTTACCCTGACTCAAGACTTCTAAAGACAGTTGATCAGAACATAGGGGAAAACAATGAGGGAATAAATAATAGCATCTCTTGCTGCTTCGGCTTATGCAAACCATCCCACAAAACACATGGACTCATGCTTTTTTGTTCCTCAAGGTGCTGAGAACTCAGTGGACAGTTCTGGGTTATAAAACCTCATAATTGAATGTTTCACGAGCAATGACTCAGCACTGCCCATAGAAAAAAATAATAAATAAAGGTAGCTGTTAAGTGCCCCAGACCAAGAAGGAATGTAACGGTATGACTGCAGTGTATCATGCTGTACAGTTGCACGCTGGTATATAATGTTTCCAAAAAAAAGTCACACAAAATGTGACACGGTGCACAAGTGACAATGCATCACAGAGAACAGGAATTATATTAATTATGGTATTTGATGTTTCTGCATTGTTTATAGCTATAAGATCCAAACCCAGTCCAGCACCAAAATGTACTCATAGAAGACTCTTATTTTGTCTTATATAAATGTACTCTTATTTTTCCGAAGTAACTGTATGGAGACTCCCCTGGATGCATACTAAATAATGAAATTTGTGAACCATTACAAGAATGTACAGGAAATGACAAATCGAGATAAAATGTTCTATCCTGACAAGAGAATCGATTAACCATTAAAGTAATAACTGTGGATACCCGGCAAATATGGACAGCTGTGTCACCATGGCAACCATAAGAGTCTGTGAGTCACAGCAGGGGCGTCCAATGGTGCAGCAGGAGACCCTCAAAGGAAGACATGTGCGTGCACCGCAGAAGTGCGTGTTCTGGCTGCGGGTGTGTGGTGGACGCAGAGAAAACGCTGCACATGGTTTCAACCTGACCGGTACGAGAGTGAGACAGGTCTATACTTTACAGCCCCAGTGGAAAGGCACACGAATAAGATGGCAGTCGATGACCACTGAATAATACAGACCACTCTTTGATCAAGCAGATCCTCTAGAGGAGGTAAAGGGGAGCATTTCTTGTGGATAGAGAGAACATTCAGGCTAGATGCTGGGCAGAAGGGTGACGTGCTAAAGGATGCAACTGACCAAACCAATATGTACAACTATTAGAATTCAGACAGATACTCGTGTGGGGATGTGGTCGTATCTGAAGCCTGTCACTGAGGACCAGGCAGGAAGGTCCGGACGTAAACACGCCCGGTTCAGTGAGTTCCACACTGGGATGCAGCGACGTGCATCACTGGCTAAACCCAGAGCCTAACTGGTCAGACAGTCTGTATCCTCGTTTACCTCTTTGTATTGCACGACCCCCCCCCCCCCGTTTCTGGAAAGGAATCGTGTTCTGTTGATGTGGGCCACACAGCCGCTTCACCCCTGCCTGATCTCAACTCACCACACGGAGCCATACGCCCCCGAACCCACCGGCGTGAGGTTCTGGTATCTCTCGGGCACCTCCCATACGGTCTTATTGAGCTCCTGCCGGTAGAATCCCGGCCTGGCTGACATGATCTTCTCCGAGTCTGTTCACGCTTTCAGCCTCAGAAGATGCTCCGGGAGACCGAGCCGCCCAGATCTCTGTCGGCCCCCTTCACCCCCTTCTCTCTCGCAGTTTACAAGAATGGGAGGTGCCGCCTGGCCGTCCGAGGGGGAGGGGGACAGAGAGAGAGAGGCAGATACAGATAGACAGTCAGAGAGAAACAGAGAGAGAGAGACCCCAACAGAGAGATATATAGAGAGAGGTGGTCTAGGTTTAGATTGTGGAGCCGATTTATTGCCATTAACTGCCATTAATGAATAAAACATTGGACAAACTATTACAGATGAGGTGTTTGTGAAAGACTCACATGGTCATTAATTACATTATATAAAGATCCATTTTAACTTAAGTATGTTTCTGTCACAGTTCATTACGGTCAGCACTGCGGGTTAAACTCGAAAAGTGTCAGAAATTTGGAAACAGACTAACTTGGGATAAAATGTATTAAAGACTCATCTGGAATCTTGTTTGGATAAAACAATGTTAGAGTTAAAAGTGAATTAAATAAAGAAGATAAAATAAATTACAGGACTTTGAACAATTAATAATAAGGTTTAGTACTGATAGGTCTTTAGCACAATGAATTTCTATGTGGCAGGTCACGCAGACTTTGAGCTGATGACTGTAATTGCCCCAAAAAAGAAGGACAATTCACACTCAAGGCCAATTCACACATCCTTCATCTGATTATGCAGCATGTGTGCAACATCATTTTGCACTGAAGAGTTCACAGTGTGCACTAAAGTCTTGTGATGGTTCCTGAGTGCTTCAGTTTAGCATTTTGGGCTGTGAGTGTGGGCTACATTATCTAAAAGGAAGGATAATAAACAATAATAATGTTTTTGGAAACATATATCATGTCCATTTGTCCATTTTTTATTAGTTTAAAAAAAACAGCTGCATTGTGTTTGTGGCCCAGAGTCCTTTCTGAGTATTGTTTTCTCATGGTTTTGTGATGCGAGCTACAGTTGCTCTTGGTATTGTGGTTTCTTTTAATTACTAGATTTTGGCAGAGGCTTGTTCCATTTCCATGTGTCTTTTTTAACGACACTTCAGTGAAAGTATCAATGAACCTGACATGGTTTATTGTTAGGTTTGGAAGTAGGTCTTTTTCAGAGAAGTGCTGAAGCGCATCTTGTTAATAACATGTTCAACAGTGCCCCCTTGTGGAGAATCGGCAAACCAGCTCTAATAAAACCTATGGATTCCCTGGTTCATCCAAAGTCTATTAATTAAAATGTGATTTTCATTTATGCATTTTTGTTGAGTAAACTGTTATAATTTAACAATCTTACTAATAGTAACTGCCATGACTTTGGTTACTAACTATGTCCCTTTCCTACTGCTTACTTTTTTCTATAAAAAAAAAAAAAAAAAAAAAATTCCCTTGTTTTCTTTATGACTTGTGGTTGTTTTCTTTATGACTCTCTATAGCGTATGTATTGCTAGGTTGGGTGTTGGCCAATTAGTACTTGACAGTTGTTGTATTGATGCTCTGACTGCAGTATGTTGGTTAAACAGTTGACTCGGATTTAAGCTGTTTTCCAGGTAAGAAACAGTCGTGGACTTCTTAAGCACTGTTGTACGTCGCTCTGGATAAGAGCGTCAGCTAAATACCGTAAATGTAAATGACTTGGTTGCGCACCTTTGAAGAGATGCTGTATTTAATGACACCCCCACCCCCACCCCCCAGCCCCCGCCCCATATTTTGTTTGGTCACTGTTTTGTGACTTGCACTGTTAATGCTCATTTATATATACACTATATTGCCAAAGGTATTCACTCACCCATCAGAATAATTAAATTCAGGTGTTCCAATCACTTCCATGGCCACAGGTGTATATCTTCAAGCATCTAGGCATGCAGATGCTTCTACAAACAAAATATTCCACAGTCAACTGTAAGTGGTTTTATAACAAAGTGGAAGCGATTAGGAACAACAGCATCTCACGAAGTGATAAACTGACGAGGTGAGGTCAGCGGAGGCTGAGGCGCATAGTGCGTGGAGGTCCCCGACTTTCTGCCGAGTCAATCGCTACAGACCTCCAGACTTCATGTGGCCTTCAGATTAGCTCAAGAACAGCGTAGAGAACTTAATGTAATGGGTTTCTATGTTGAGCAGCTGCATCCAAGCCAAACATCAAGTACAATGCAAAGCGTCAGATGCAGTGCTGTAAAGCATGCTGCCACTGAACTCTAGAGCAGTGAGATCTAGAACTTGACTGGCCTGCAGAGTCCTGACCTCAACCTGATAGAACACCTTTGGGATGAATTAGAGCGGAGACTGCGAGTCAGGCCTTCTCGTCCAACATCAGTGTCTGACTTCACAAATGTGCTTTTTGGTAGAATGGTCAAAAATTCCTATAAACACACTCCTAAACCATGTGGAGCGCTTGCCCAGAAGCATTGAAGCTGTTATAGGTTGGGCATATTAAACATCATATTAAACCCTGTGGATTAAGAATTGGATGTCACTTAAACTCATATGGCTGTAAAGGCAGCTGAGCGAATACTTTTGGCAATATAGCGTATGTCATCAAGGGGCACAAGAAAGATTTATAAAGTGGGGGACCAAACTGTGAGCAAAAGGTCTCGGCTCATGCAACTATAAACAAATGTTGTGAGAAAACACAGATAGATATACAGTTGGCCCCTGAAATTTACAGGGGTTATGTTCCAAGAGCACCAACAAATTGTAAAAAAATAGAATTTGTGGTGTTGTATGTTATTGATAATGTTATTATCAAAACCCTAAATATGCCCCCAAATATGCTCTCAAAAAATGTCCATGTCATTTTTAACTAATTCAAATATATTACCCAAAAAAATGAGTTAAACTCAAGATAGCTTCACACAATGATCTGTAATGATGGACTCTGCTGGACTGGGCAATGCATCACTGGGCAACAGCCAATCAGCAGCAAGGAGAAATGAATAATGCTGTTTTCTGGCTATTTTCAAACCTCCCGCCTCTGAGTACAGCAGTGCAGTAATCCCCCAGCTGTATGCGGATCAGGAGTTGCGGATTCAGTCACGCGAGGATTTTTTTAAAGAACCAAAATTTTACGAAGAAACTGCATATATCCTCTTTTTTTTTGAGAACCAAACTGTAGTACCGCCACCAGCCCAATACACCGAAAAGTTGTCAACCACCAATCACCCAAATTTTCAAGTTATCTCAGTTTATTTAGTATTAGTAAGCTGTGCCCTGTCTAAACATAGAGTGGAGAGAGTTATTTCAATGTTTCTTTTGTGTACAAGTCTTTGCATGTTACTAATGCTAACTGCTAATGCTAACAGTGTTTCTCTCTCTCTCTCTCACACACACACACACACACCTACAATAAACTAATATTTCCTACCTTGTCCCTGACTTAACTGAACATCAGCACAGAGAGCTGTCTTGTTCTTTTGGGTAAGTGTTGTGGGAGGGAGCATATTTGGGGACGTATTTAGGGTTTACACTATAAAAATATCAATTTTTAGGCATTTTTTTAAACCAAAACATAACAACGCGGTTTTTCAATATACGCTGGTGCTCTTGGAACGTAACCCTGCGAAAAGCGGGAGATTACTGTATTTCACATCCCAACAACATGTTTTCATATACATTTGCCTTCTTTGTGTTTTCTCTACAGTAAGCGGATGTCATCTCTAATTGTAGTACTGTGAGTGACCGCTAGAGGCCACTATTATAGTATTTAGGTTTTAGGACTTTAGGTTTGAAACCAATCCCTAGTGAAACCTATCAACATGAAAGTCCCAAAACCTAAATACTATAATACATCCACTGTACTACAATTAGACATTTAGGTTTTGGGACTTTCATGTTGATAGGTTTCACTAGGGATTGGTTTCAGGATATAGTCACAACTGGTTTGTATTTGAGTTGAGTGATTGTGCTTGTGTATTGGTATTAAATGCTCACAAAACAAAATACATGAACCAATACACAAGCACAATCACTCAACTCAAATACAAACCAGTGATTATAACCTGAAACCAATACCTAGTGAAACCTATCAACATGAAAGTCCTAAAACCTAAATACTATAACAGGGGAGTCTTGCACCCGTGGGGGTAGACCATCTGGTATAGTCACATATTTCCTTCTCTTTTGTGTTTTAGTAACTAGACTCTTGTGCCTATTTTTAGTTTGAAGTCATGAGAAATCAAGTTAAAGTCAAAGCATGGAACTAAGAGTGTGCGTTCCAGCCATAATTGGGGAACAAGGGGGAAGCATGACAGAGGAGGATATTTGCGGGGGTTTCCAGGGACAATTATTAGTTGGGCTCTAAGAAAAATCAGCTCTAGACCATGACTTTGTGGGGATACACTGTATTGCTTTATTCTAAGAGCATTTTACTAGAATACAGCAACAAAAATATTAATATTAAGCAATTAAAATGATTTACACAGTGTGCCTTGCTTACAGTCAACTATTAGCATTAATAAACACTTTTTAAAACAAAATATCTGAAACTACTTCAGAATTAAAAATTGTATAAATAAGTAATTATCTACAGATTCATTTTAACCTTTGACATCAAAAATTGTCTAAAAATATTAGCCAATAGGACATGTAGTCTTCAACCAAGCAATTGAAACATCCAGCTTACAGGCTTGTCATCTATATGTGACAGACAGACAGATACAAACACACACATACAGCAGGTAAAATAAGTATTAAACACCTCACCAATTTTAAAGCTTTTGTTGGTGATGACAGCTTCAAGACACCTGTATGGAGAAACTAGTCGCATGCATTGCTCAGGTGTGATATTTGGCCCATTCTTCCACACAAACTGTCTTCAAATCCTGAAGGTTCTGTGGACCCTTCTATGAACTTTGAGCTTCAGTTATTTCCCTAGATTTTCTAGAGGATTCAGGTCAGGTGATTGGCTGGGCCATCCTAGTGGCTTTATTTCTCTGACACCAATTGAGAGTTTCCTTGGGATCATTGTCTTGCTGAAACACCCCCGCCTTCATCTTCATCATCCTGGTAGATGGCAGCAGATTTTTATCAAGAATGTTTTGGTACATTTTTCCATTCATCCTTCCTTCAATGTTATGAAGTGTGCCAGTGCCTAGGACTGAAAAACTAGCAGGGTTAAGCAGTGGAGTCTTGCATGGTGAGCGTGCCAACAGGCCATGGCGGTATAGTTTGCTTGGTCCGCACCAAGCAAACTATACATGCTTCAAGTTTGTGGGCAATAAGAGAGAACTGGGCGAAATCGAAAAGGAGTGGTGTGGTTTCATTAGAAGCGGTTCAGAAATAGGCCCTTGGGCAAGAGCTGAACTGTATTATTATTGTGGGGGACAAAGGCTAACGGTTCAAATTAAACCCGGGGACAAGGGATTATGCGCTATGGTAAGGTTGGGAGCCCCACTCGTGCTGATAGGAGAAAAGGGGGTGCGGCTAGAGCAGAAGAACCGTTACGGCTTACCTGGTAAGCACCACGGACATATGATAGGGAAAAGGTCCGCTATTTTTGATTTATCAGCAGGTACTCCTACTTATATGGATGCTATAGGAGTGCCACGGGGAGCACCTGATGAATTTAAATTAGTGGACTAAGTTGTGGCTGAATTCGAAAACATCCCGATATTATCAGCATTGTTCCCGATAACGCCTAACAAAAACGTGGACCGCATTAATTACGTACATTACAATGTGTTGCGGCTGACCAACCTGACACGTGACGCGATTGAAGTCTTAGCAGAACAACTGGGACCGACTTCATTGATGGCCGTTCAAAATCGGATTGCTTTGGACATGTTACTGGCTGAAAAGGGGGGAGTGTGTTCCATGTTTGGAGAAATGTGTTGCACATTCATACCGAACAACACTGCACCGGACGGAGCAGTGACTAGGGCGTTGGAAGGGCTACGGACTCTGTCCAAGACCATGCATGAACAATCTGGCCTTAACAATCCCTTGGATAGCTGGTTCACATCAGTGTTTGGGAAATATAAACATTTGGTAATGTCTTTGATGATTTCGATTGCTGTGTTCATTAGTATCTGTGTTACCTGCGGGTGTTGTTGTATTCCTTGTATCAGGTCTCTGATCATTCGGTTGATCACCCGCACTGTGGAAGGTTCTGCAGGCCAAGAGAAATTGATAATGCCTATGTTGGGTAAAAGTGATCCAGGCAGAGAAACTGAGTTGCAGTTGGAGC
>JBBJLR010000133.1:27275640-27293976 GCA_037577145.1 Brachypetersius gabonensis | reverse complement strand
ACACACACACACACACACACACACACACACACACACACACACACACACACACACACACACACACACACACAGTTCTAGTTCTAGAAGGCAGTCTAATCTGTTGACCTAACCCTCAGTCCTCATTATGGTGAATCAGTCAGCTTACTGTGTAATGAAGTGAGGGTGTGTGTGTGTGTGTGTGTGTGTGTGTGTGTGTGTGTGTGAGAGAGAGAGAGACAGAGGGAAAGAGATAAACCTACCATCAAACAGGTAACAATGATGATGAAGATAGTGAGGAAGATGACCACGGCGTAAAAGCCCTCTTTGCTCCACACGTTGTCCCGCTCCTGCTGCCCTTGAAGAACATTCTTCTGTCAGAGGGAGACAGAAGGATAGTGAAGATGAAGGACAGAAAATTAACCCTCCAGTGTTTTTTTTGCAGATTTTGACAACTTTGATAATGTCCCAGCACTCGGTCATAAACAAAATATCTAATGACTCAAAACACTTACAAGAGAAGTCATGGAACAGTTGCTTGCGCATCGGCCCACAGAGTGTGTTCTGAGTCAACTGACTTTCTGGGCTTTCCGAAGTACTGAGAAATTATTGCTACACATGTGGCAGATACAGTTGACAATCCTTTAATATAACAAAGAAGACTGTCAGTCTGATGGACACTCCCTTTGGGGGCCACCTTCCCCCAGCTCACCTGTAACAACATCAGCAAAGCCTGAGACACACTCACCCCTGCCAGTCCAGACTTGCATCCAAGCGCTACATATGTGTATGCTGTTTGTGTTCGCAGGTGATGCGAGGATTAACAAGTGCAGCACTCAAGAGGAAAATCTACTCTGACATTACTCTGAGTGAGAGAGGCAGCAGGCTCCTCCCACAGGCCTGCCCACACACACACACACACTCACACACACACACACACACACACACACAAACAACTTACACACACACACACACACACACACACACAAACACACACACAAACACAAGCCTGTCCCTAAAACAAAAACAAACAAGTAACCTGCAAACAAACCCCCGCGCCACATACACTTAACACTGGAAGAGAGCAGGAAAGATGCACACACACACACTATTACCCACACACACTTCTGTTGTTCTGACCGTTTCAAATGAATCTTAAACCTTCAAGTATTGTTTAACAAGTGCAGAACGCAAGTGCTCTTTCTGACTCACAACATGTTATTCTGATCAGAGATCATGTTCATTACTCACTACTGAAAATGGCAAAATTATACAATACAGTGTAATACATGCCTAAATGAATAGTTAGATCAAAAAAAATCATATTTAGGCAGTTTCCTGTACCCTGAGAACAAAGTCATAAGCCATGATATGTTTGGTGGTTTCTGACACTGAATTTTCTATTAAAACAAACAAGCATGGACAATACTCATGCTTTAAGATACAAATACTGTACTTGTATCCATGTTTTAAGTAATTGTGTTGGAACTGAAATAAGCGAGTCATAAATACAAATTAATTTTACAAGCTGTGATTCCATCAGTTAGTACATTCTTTAATTACGTGAACAAAGGAAATCAAGTTGCCATCCCTGTAGATATAGACCAAGATTTAATTATAAATTAAATTTACCAGTTGTCATCTGAATGCAAAAAAGCATGATGTGACTATTTCAGAACTCAGGACTTTGCTTAAGACCACTTCTGTTGACAGTTTTGTCATCATTTGAGTGCTCTGTTTTGCAGAGATCATGGAAATTTGGAAGTCATGGAATCAGTTCTTCGGAACTATCAAACTCATTATACAATATCTAACTCATACACAGTCTTCTGTCTAGGAAACAACCTCCAATGACCCGTTTTATGTGTACGTGGGAATGTCTCAAGACAACATAGCATGCATGATCATCCTCCAGCTAAAAAGTGCTTTTGCCACTTTTTGTTAGTCTTTATCAGTGTTGGTGCTCTCAAAAACAACAGAGCAACGATCAGGGTGCTGTATGAAAAGGACCGGAATCATCAAGGAGCCTCAAACATACCTCAGAAGAGACCTCAGTGATGCCAAAGGGTCTGAGGCTACTGTGGAGTGTGTTGATGTTGAGCGAGCGGATCACTTCCTCTGAAGACACAGGCTCAGACACTCCCATTCTGTCTGACGACACATAAAACTCAATGCCATTCTTCTGCTCCTGGGTAATGTAAAAAGAAAGAAAGAAACATTGCTAACATTAAAATGTAATGGAACACTAAATTTGACGCAGTTAAAGTTTAAAAACAAGCTAATTACTTCCTGTCTATACAATCCATGTATGGACAAACATATTTACACTGATCTGCATATTTGACCTGAAAAGTCAAATATCTTTTCACTAAAAAGTTACAAAAAGAGCTTCAGGAATATCAAACGAGTTTCAGGGACTTTTCTGCTCTTGTCGGCTTAGGCAGCACATTCCACCAGGAGGGAACCACAACAGAGAAGAGTCTGGTCTGGGTTTGCCCAGGAATGGCAGAGTCAGACGATGCAGAATAAATGAGTTGTAACATACGCCTGAATGAAAGGATCATGCAATCTGGAAGAGCCATTATGAGGGCATTGCAGCAACCGAGGCAAGAGATCAGCATGGTTTGTAACAGGAGTTGGATGGCATACGGAGTCATTCTCCTGATTTTCCTTGTGCTGAATAAGCCAAAGCGACATGGCCAGTCAGAGAAGGATAGTTGGTCATCGATCATGAAACCCCGGTTTCTCACCACCTTGGACAGGGTGAGCTTTTATATTGATATTGTGATGGATACAAGGTTTGGCTGGGATAACCTGAAGTTCTGTCTAGGCAAGGCTGATCTATAATTATAAAATATTTTAGGACTGTTTTCAGTACAGAAAATGTAATATAACTGGATGACAGGGAAAAATGAAGTACATGAAAAATATATCAAGAGCCCAAACTGTTGGCCGATGGCAAATTTGTCCCAGTCCAGCCCTGGCAAGAAGTCAGACTCCAAGCTTATGTTGAATTAACATAGATCCTCCCCTCCCATAACATAGATCCTCCCCTCCCATAACATAGATTCTCCCCTCCCATTAACACTGGTATCGATTAAATGTCAATTTTGCATCTGCCGGTTCACGGAAATAGCCGTCAGACTACAACAATTTTCAACAGGCATTGCAGCGGGCAGTCACCCCTCCCCCCCAGCTACCTGGAGGACCCAGTTTAGAAGACAGCCCCGTAACTCGGCCGGGGTGTCACTACCTGATTTAGACAGGAAACCAGATTTTGACTACGCAAGCACAGAAATAAGTAATTTCTGCTCACTGCTGCTTTACGGCAGAGGCTTCTTGGTTTTACGACCATCATCCCCAATTATAGGGCTACTGATTCTAATAATTTCCCTCATTATTGTTCTAATCGTGCATTTTGGGGATGTTCACATTTACTTTCTTCCTTTTATTGCTTTATTAACACATTTGTTCAAATGTATCTATACATTTGTTTTCTGTATTGTTTATCCTGCTAAAGCAGGGGTCTCAAACTCCGGTCCTGGATTGAGTCCTGCAGAGTTTAGCGTTGTCCCAAATTTAACACACCTGACTCAACTCATAGGCTAATTAGTAACTCCGCCTTTGTTACTTCAGGACAGAGATGGGGGCTCGAGTCGCACAAACAAAGACTTGTGACTTGACTTTAGACTTGCCCTCAATGACTTGAGACTTGACTTGGACTCGGGTGCTGTGACTCATGAGTAATAACTTGTAACCATGTTCATTTCAGGGAATTACAGTAATACTCCATTATTTGCGGGGGTTACGTTACAAGAGCACCCACATATAGTGAAAAACCATGTTGTGTTTTGGTCAAAAAAATGCCATAAATGCCTATTTTAACAGTGTAAACCCTAAATATGCCCCCAAATCAGCTTCCGGAACACTTTAATTTCATTTTAAACTCAGTTTAATGCATTACCCTTAAAGAAAATGTAAAGATGAACCAGATGTGTATATACCGAAAAGTTATAAACGAGAGAGAGAGAGAGAGAGAGAGAGAGAGAGTAAAAGAGAGTCAGAGATATCGAGAGTGAGAGAGTACGAGAGAGCGAGAGTGAGAGAGAGAGAGATACAGAGAGAGAGAGAAAGAGAGTAAAAGAGAGTCAGAGAGATTGAGAGAGTACGAAAGAGCGAGAGATACAAAGACAGAGAGCGAGAGAGAGACAGATAGACAAAGAGATACAGATACAGATACAGAGAAAGAGAGAGAGAGTGCGAGACAGAGAGGGAGCGCGAAAGAGAGATATAGAGAGAGAGAGTAGGAGAGCAAGAGTAAAAGAGAGTTAGAAAAAGAGAGAGCGAGAAAGAGACAGAGAGAGAGAGTGTAAGAGAGAGCGAGAGAGAGAGATACAGAGTGAGAGCGATACAGAGAGAGAGAGAGGCCACGCACCGGGAGCCAGAAGATTTAAAATTAGTTTAAAAAAAAGCGGAGAATATTTGCAGCTTCTGCGTTGTTTTGAAGATTTCCGCGTAAAACAATCAATTTCATTCTAGAAAAAAATCGTGTGACTGGATCCGCGAGTCCAAATCTGCGTAAAACTGGGGGATTACTGTATTTATTTATATCTGGTTATCATCTAATAGCGGTTTTCGAGGGGTCGTTGGAAAGGGTTCACGGAGCCCCATCTAACTGTGGAGTTTCACATTTAGAGTGGAGATATACTTAATATTTAGATTTAAGGCAATCCTCCATGTTGGTGAGAGCATATCACAGCACGCAGTCCTGCCCCCTGCTAAGCAACAGCCAATTGTAATCGTGGGGCGTGGCCAATTAGCATATAATCTAAATGTTCATAGCTCAACATTTTTACAGCTCAGAACTCCCACATTTAGAGTCGCCGTTTGTAAACATTGCCTCTCAAAGACTTGAGACTTGACTTGATCTCGAGCACAAAGACCTGAGGCTTGACTTCAAATTCAAATTTTGTTTGTCACATACACATTTATACACAGTATGATGTGAAGTGAAATGCTTATACGACTGCTGAAAAGCAGTGAACAGTTATGGACACTCATAATATTGTTCTGTTGAACTGAGTACAAATTCAACAGAACAATGAGAGAAATATAACTAAACGGGTTCTCGCTAACAAGCAGCGCCGTGTAGCTTCGCCTGGTCCTAATGCCCGCCTTCTACCTACAGCAGCTTCAACATCCAGTACATAATTTTAATTAAATAATGATAGACTTATTATTATTTCTTTTTACTTATTATTTTTTATTTCAATTCATAGTCTTATTTCTAGTTGTAATGTGCATATCTGCGCTCAGTGATATCTTTTCATTTCACCCCTCCCCAAAATACATCTAACGACGTCCATGACACATAAATAAATAAAATAACATCAAATAAATGCATTTTTTTAAATTCTAACATGTTTGATTGGCAAAATAAATGATGTAAATTCAAATCAGAGTGTCTTCCATGTTTGGAATTCCATGTCTATAAGGTAACAATAATATAATAATAAGATAACTTTGTTTGAATTGTGAAATAGTTTTGACTAAAAGAAAATTTAGATTTTATCTACCTACTATACTTATACCATATTGACTGGGTTAAATAGAATTGCATCACTAAAAACGAGACTAAAATACAACTTCAATTGACTGAAATTAGTTGAAAATGGTTGTGGATAATTCTAACTAAAATGCTCAGAATTTTAGTTGACTGAAACGTGACTAGACTACTAATAAAACATTTAATTTATAAAGCGCTTTTCAAAATACCCAAAGACGCTGTACAATTTTGAGTAGACAAAGAAAATGGAGCATTTTGTTTGTCTACTCACACTTACATTCTTTTGTTTAAAAAGTTCCTGTGTTTGTTTTTTCTACCCCTGTATCGAAAATAGTATCGAGTACCATCCTTAGTATCGGTATTGAGTTTGAAATTTCAGTATCATGAGAAGCCTAGTTTCTACAGGCATAAAAATACAATTTCCTTTACATTTCCTAGCTGCCTGAAATTTCTATTTTTACTTTTGCACAGTACTGTGTCTCTAAACTCACTCAATTGTACCCAAACTTTTGGTTGTTATTGACTTCTGAATAAATTAAGTAAGAATTAAAAAGCAAATGGTTGCTATCCAAAGAGAACCATTTCCGTCCAATTTTTATCACTTAAACACAGCAACCGCCCTTTAAATTGTGTGAAACTTTCATGATGCATAAACCATTTGCTTTAAAACAGCTTGAAATCAAAACCATTTACATTAACCTGTTGTGTACTTAGTCTTTTGGTATAAAAAATCATCAGTACAGTGACTTTTTAACCCCCCATTTTTATGTGGATCAGATTTAGTCACATGCAGATTTTAAAAAATCCAAACTCATAGTTTTACATGGAAATTGCAAATATCAAATATTTTTCCTTTTTTTGTGGCAATAAATATATTTTTTCTGGATGTTTTCACACAAGGGGACCTTTCCAACGAGCCCTCATTTGTATTTTTAGCCTCACCGTTCACCTTTGTCCCAATACTTTGGTCCAACGACCTTTTGAGTTGAAATAAAATTAAAGTGTTCTGGGAGCATATTTGGGGTTTACACTATAAAAATAAGTCTTTTAGACATTTTTTTCCCCAAAACACAACAAAGCGTTTTTTCACTATACGCGGGTGCTCTTGGAACGTAACCCCCGCGAAAAGCGGGAGATTACTATATACAGAAGCATACTTCTGATTCACAGATAAATTGTGAAGCAAAAACAAGAGTGACTTAAACTGAAGAGCCAAAATGAAACATTTCTAAAGAGCCGGGGGCAGGCGGTTGACAACACATTTCGAAAAAGAAACAGCTACCACAGGAAGTATAGTGGTTAAACCTCGCTGACAGAGATAAGCAGACTGTTGCTAAACCTTAAATGTCCCTAATTCTGTGGAGTCCAAAGTTGCAGTAAATAAAGCTAACGTTAAATAATAAGATGCACTTAAGCCACCGGGTGTTCTCACATTTAGTCGGTTGATGTGCACTTGGCTGGGTGAAATGTCCAGAGCAGCAGCCACACCCTGATGAAATAAATGCAGGAGGGTTATGTTTAATCGTCTCACATCCACTTGCAGAGCCTGAAACAGAGTGAGAAAGAGACATAGTGATAGACAGCGGTACAGAGACAAAGAGAGGGAGAGAAAAATAGAGAGACAGTTACAGAGATACATCACCATGGAAACGTACCCTGCTCTCACCAAATGTTCGAAATGGAGCCAATCAGGGGTTACTGATAGAGCCATGTCAGTGTATGAGGAGCCAAAAGCAGGCAAAAAAGGCAGATTTAAAAATATGAATCTGTGAAAGACCAATTTAAAAATGTAAAGAACATTCCCATATTGTTATCCCTTAGCCTTTGGATCTGTAAAGAACATTTACAATATTTGATGGGAAGGTTCTTTAAAGATACTTTCAAAAGGTTCACGTTCATTTCAACAAGCTCCAGTTGCAGTTACCTCTTACATTTACATTTATGGCATTTAGCTGAAATTCTTATCCAGAGCGACATACCTGAGTGCTCAAGTAGTCCACATCTGTTCTTCAAACCTGTAAAGCTATACTTAAAGCAATGTCCAATATTCGACAAAGTTACTGCCAGCTAACCACACCTAAACAACTCCTGTCAAAGAAAATCAGATGTCAAACGTAAGGAAGGTCTTCTGTGGTAGAACAACATCAAAATGAACCAAAGCAGCGTTTTTGACATCCGACACTTGTTGGAATAAGCCTTTCTAAACATCTGTATCTGTAAACTTCAAAGCGCACCTACACTACTCACAAAACTTTAGGTATGTATCAGGATGTCAGGATGAACCCAAAATGCACTATAACCTTTACAGCTGAACTTATTGTGACCTTCCCTAAACATCTGAATGCATATGTCCAACTGTTCAGTCTTTCAGTACTTTTTACACAACTTGCTGTTCTCTGACAAGAAGCTTTACGGCAAAACAGGTGTTTGATCCATGAATCGGCCCAAAAATTTCCTGGTTCAATCAGAATTAGTATTTAAACAGTCCTCCTAAACATGCAGCGAACATTTTGACATGATGAGACCAAGACAACAAATCAACAGATCAACAGGACCTTGCCATTGCGAGGCTTCAAACAGGATGTTCTCAGACGGAAGTGGCCTGTGAGCTTAGAGTGTCACACAGTGTGATCAGCAGGTTGCAATTGAGATACAGAGAGACTCGATGAGTCACAGAAAGGCATGCCCTGTGGAACCGGATGATGAATGCCACTCAACTCCAGGCACATTTAAGGGAGGTGAGAGGTACCAAAGTGTAACGTCAGACCATTTTAAACCATTTGCATGCTAGACGATCTGCAAGTGTACTTGACCACACCACCAAGCACAGGTGTCATCTTCTTGCATGGGCCAGGAAGCATCTACGCTGGGTGAGGGACCAGTGGGCCTCAGTGCTGTTCAGAGCTCACGCTGAGCAGAACGATGTTGGAGACATCAAGGAGAGCGCTATGCATCGGCCACTGTTGTCACCAGACAAGGCTTTGGTGGTGGTGGTGTTACAGTGTGGGCAGGTATGTCTAGTCAATACAGAACTGCCCTACACTTTGTGTGTGGTACAGTGACAAGCCCATACTACCTGAATAGCATCATTAATCCAATCATTGCGCCCCTGTTTGAACTAAACGACCTGCACTTTCTCCAGGCCTAAATTCCATAGAAATTCTATGGGATCAGCTGAGTCGCCGTGTAGAGGCGCATATCTCTGTACCCCAGGACCTCAATGATCTGATATCTGCCCTTCAAGAAGAGTGGGATGACTTGAGACGTCATTATCAAGCTGTAATTAATGTTGAAGGGAACATGACACGTTATTGAGACATTGACATTTTTTGTTGTGGTATACTCACCACTGTTGTTGGCTTTTGTTTCAATGAATGATTTGAGATGAGGAAATCACCATTGCATGCTTCTACTTAAATACTTTCATGATATAATATCACTGTAGTGTAAAATTTTTATATTTTCCATACATTTCAACCAGAAGATATCCCTAACTTTTTGTGAGTAATATATATATATATGGTAAGTGGACCTGATAAAATACACAATTAGTGTAGATACAACATAATGAAGGGGCTTCTCAGTCTACTGTCAGTAGTGAACTACAGAATAAAAATATTTTCTTTAAGCAAAAAAAATAATAAAACACTGTTCGGCACCAATGAAGCACTCCAGCAGACCGAAAGATGAAATGGTATAAGGAAGTGAGCAGCCTCAGGAGCTAGAAAGCAGAGGTTGGGGAATCAGAGGTCACACAGCAGATCTAGCCTTTCAGATCTTCACACTGCTGCAACAACAGCTAGCACTTAACATTCCCCACCTCGTTGAGGCGCAACTTCACACAATTCGACAACATTCACACAATTTGACGGCATATAAAACAAACAAATATGCACACATTAAAAAGAGAACTAGTCATTTTCCTTTGTTGAACCCAGTTTTTGTCCCTAAAGCAAGTTCTTTCCAAGAAACCATGTGAAAAATCTCATTTATGACATGGGAGAGTTTTAATCATTTCTCTATTGTTTTACTTACCTCACTTTGTCAAGGTTTACTTAAATCAGCAGAATTATTATTTACATGAGATGGCACCTATTTGATACCCTTTTTGAGCCATCACACCACAAAACAGTTTTGTGTAACTGCATGGCCATAGAAATACATTTTATGAAGCTCCTGATGCAGTGCTTCTGCTGATGCTGCTTCTAGAGGCAATTTGTAAGTCTATAGAGAATAATGTAACAGAATAGGCAATTTTTATACACACTTCAACACTTCATAGACGTACCGAGATTGTGTGGCTTGCAGCTTAGTTACTGAGTTGTTATTGTTACTTGACACTTTCATTTCATAATAACAGCACTCACAAGAGTCAATGGGCTCCTCATTATGATGCTTTCTCTTTATGATCTTCCACCTCCAGACAGTGTCTGTTGGTGGGGGCTCCAAGGCTTGCCCCTGGCGGACTCGATCTTCCAACTCCCACCGGAGAGGTGAAACAATGACTTGAGGTGGAAGAAAAGGTGTGGGGTTCATCCAGAGGGTCTCCAACTCATGTTGTTGGGAGAGGGCATCCTCCTCGGTATTCTTCGGCCCCAGATGGTAAGCTAAAATAAAGTGGAACTGTTCAAAGAACAGAACCCACTGTGCCTGCCGAGGGTTAAGTTGCTTCACCTGCTGTATGGTTACCCTCGGTAAATGGGAAACTGCTGCCCTGGAGCCAGTGATGCCATTCCTCCACAGCCCATTTGATGGCCAACAGCTCGTGGCCCGCTACCCTGTATCACTGCTGAGTGGGATTAAATGTTTTGGAGAAGAAGTTTCAAGGATGTAGTTTCTGGTCTGGACCTGGTTGGGAGAGGACGGCTCCTACGCCCACATCCACCTCCACAATGAATTGCTTGGCAGAGTCCAGGTGCAGGAGGATCGGTGCAGATGTGAAGAGGCGACAAAGGCGGTGAAAGGCATCAGTGGCTTCGGGAGTGAGGTGAAAAGATGTTTGAGTGGGTCTGGTAAAGGCAGTAAGAGGTGCTGCAACCAAAATGAAGCCCTGGAAAAAGCGTCTGTAAAAATTTGCAAAGAACCCAGAAAACACTGAAGCTGCTTAAGTGAATTGGGTAGAGGTCAGTTATACACAGCCTCCAGCTCACGGGGATCCATGGTCACACCCTGAGGTTAGATGACAAACCCAAGAAATGTGGTGGAGCGCTGGTGGAAAGAGTATTTTTCAAGCTTGCAGAACAGTTGATGGGCCAGCAACCTATTTAACACTGCCCGGACGTGTTGGGTATGTTCTTCCTTGGTCTTTGAGTATATTAATGTATCATCCAAGTAAGAGAAGCACTAGTGGCCCAGCATCTCTCTGAGAACATTAATAATTGTTGAAAAGCTGCCGGACTGTTGCACAAGCTGAAGGGCATAACCAAGGTCCCATAATCATAATAGCCAGTGGCATAACCAAGATCTCATTGGCCACTCATTGCCCTCCCTCATACGAATGAGATTATAAGTGCCCCTGAATTCCAACTTTGTGAAGAGGTAAGCACCAGAAAGCACGTCCAGGGTGGTGTTGGTAAGCTGGAATGGATGACGGTTCTTAATTGTGACCTTGTTCAGTCCTGGATAGTTCCTTTGCTGAAGACCTTCTTCAGATCCTGATATGGTTCAAGGATGGTGTCGGCATCGACATCAGAGACTTAGGACTCCCCAGAGCATGTCCCAATCGACGACCTGAGGCAAAGCTCATGGGGTCGTACACCACTGAATAATTTTACTTTGTGACCAGGAAATAAGGGGGTTGTGTTTCAGCAGCCAGGGATGTTTGAGGATGATGGGTGGTGATGTGAGGTGGGCAATGAAGAATAGAAACTTCTCTTGGGGCTGGCGCAATAGGCACAAAAGCCCTCACGATAGCATTGGGCCCTATCTGCAGGGTTTAGGGTGGCTCCTCCTAATTGCATGGGTTCCCCGGCTCCTGAGTGGGCCTCTGACGGAGATGGAGGTTCAGGTGGTTTAACGATCTTGGGTCGGGGAGTCGCTGGTGGCAGGGTACAAGGCCTCAGGTAAGAGCTCATGTGCTGGTCTATGTTCATGCACAACTTAACTATCCCTTCCAGTGTGTTGGGATGCTCTCGCCTGGAAAGAGTCGTCCCATGCTGTCTCCATGGGCAGGGTGCAAAATATCCTGCATGAATATCATGCGTTGTTGTCTAATCTCTGAACCACCGTAGCCCACTCCGCTGCCTGTCCGGTGAGGAGGGAGATGAGAAATGCGATTCTGCTCCTGTCTGAGGGATATCGCTCTGGCTGGAACGCCAACAGAAGTGAGAGGTTAGTTAGAAACACCTCGCACTGCCCATCTACACCATTCCACTTCTGCAGAAGTGTCATCTGGAGTAGGGGTCATGCAGAGGCAGAAGAAGATGAGGGTTGTGGGCAGTATGATCATAATGCATCCTTAGAAGACTTCCTGCTTTAGAGTAGCAATCTTGACCTCTTGCCAATTAACCAGGTTGACCAACACGAACCAGTGCTGGGTTCACTACGACTTTTAACAATATGCTAAAAGCAATACATCTTTAAAGTTTTGCAAAGTTTTGCAGATTAAATATTGACAGGTTTACAATTCTTGGTCTGTAAAACCCATTTTCAAAAATGAACCAATGCATTTTCACCCAACAAATGGCAGCTTGAGTTTTGAAGGTTTCTTTGTCTCTGCTATTCCAAGAAATACATGAGGGTGTACAAATGAAATGGTATTTTCCCCTAGGACAGGAAAAAACAGATATAAGGGCCATGAGTGTTTGGGCATGGGACCAGAACAAGAAAAATAACAGGAAATAGCACTTAATAATGATGAGAACAGTAACTCCATTGAATAACACACACAAACAAAATGCTTCACAGATGTGAAAAATCAATGGCAACCACTACAAACAATCTCCATCTCTAGCAGCAAATGAAATGACTAGGATTGCAGCAACGTTTTTATAATATTTAAACATTACAACTGTCAACAAGCCAGTCAAACATTCGACACTTTCATTCAGTGTAAATCACAAACGTTTATCAAACCAAATGCTTTATCAATCACACAACTAACAGTGCTGCACACTAGACTCACTGGATAATTATTATTAGCTATTAGCACATCTTGTAAAATCTCTAAGGTCACAGTATCAGTTTTAATAAGTTTCTAAATGGTATCACTTATTAGCTAGAATTCTCTGTCACATTTATTAATGGAAGTAAATTAGGGTGTACGAGCTGACCATAGGAAAAGTGTTGAACTGTGTATTCAGGTTGCCAGATTAGACAGGATTAGTCTAATTAGTCTATTTAATTTATGGTAATTCATATTTCAACTTTTATTCAGCGGCGTTCAGCAAAATAAATTCCTTGAGTGTATCCAATAGTGTAAAAACAGTGTAAATATAACAGCAAATATTAGATTAAAGATTTTTCCCATTTAGTTCCATTCAAGAGAATAATTCAAAACAATATTTGAAAATGAAAATAACAATGTTATCAATATCAACATTTTTACACTAAAATGATTAAAAAACAATCAATCTTTGCTTATGCGCAGAGATTATCACAAATCAATAAAAGGGCAAATCACCATCTCTAATTAAAGAACAGCTCTCTAAATAAAAAAACTTATGCATGTAATTGTCCACTTACACCATATGTAGTCAATCACCTGAAACGTTTGCTTCTTTAGTTTTGCACTAAAAATTAAGAGCATTTGTGAATCATTAAATAGAATGAGCATGGGGACAGCAGGAGTCGGAAACCACACAAGAACAGCCCTAAAATACATCGTAGTGTGACGTCTGGTGAACCTACAGGAGAAGTAGGTCACCAGAATATTAGGGGATAGAGCTCTGGACTAGAGTTGTATGCGTGAGTGAGTAAATGAGGGTCTACAGCTGTGCTCGTTTAAGGGCTAAGGGTTCTTGGGGGTTGTTTGGTTTGTGTGCTGGAGGGAAGTTGAAGCATCACAAATGAAAAACGTACCTTGTTCAGTGCTCACGTTAGCAACTGAGAAAACGTATCACACTGCTGTAAGTGGGGGAAACGCTGGTCTGAGTCTGGTTAGTGACACGAGTGGCACGTTCACTGACGGCTTATTTTCTTCCTTTCCCTCTCTCTTGTTTATATTCCTTCCAGGAGTGAACCGACGTCTCTAACTCACATTCGGTGAGGCCTCCGGTCCTAGCAGGGATGAGGACAAAGAGAGAGACTGTGCAGACTGTGTACGAAAACGAACAGAGTTCCCGGTTGGAGAGAAGGTCCTCCGTGGTCACACTAGGGGGACCACGTTCAGAGGGGTGAAGGTCCCCCTCGTAGTGGTGAAGCTCCTCCGTGAACGAGCTTACTTTGAGTTGGACTTTTGTGATTCTTGATTTAAATAAAGACCGTCTCTTTGGAACCCGCGCTGCCGCTACTGTGTCTCTCTTCCTCAGCCAGACATGACCCCTAGTCACTTTAACGTGTTTTAAATGTGTTTATCAAACATACAGTATAACCTGAAAGACCTATCAGGAAATGCAGAGACAGGCTGAGGCTAATTCAACAATCATTTTGTGACTCCAACCACCAGCTGGTTCAGAAATCCCAGTTCCACACCTTGCTCTCTTAGTACTACTGAATCTCCACGGATCATTAGCGTTTAACCTCTGCTTAGGGCCTCCTTAACATGTCGCCATCAATATTCCAGAATAAGACCATGTTCAGCTGGATAGTGCAACTGCAGTTATGGATGGTTCCTAAACTGCAGTTGCACAACTGGAAAGCTGAAGCCACCACCATCTTCTTTCTGAAATTTGTTTAAGATCTCCGAATGCTTTCATTCCCTGATGACAATCTTGCTGGCTTGCTGGTTTTTGTAGTAAAATGTAGCAAGGTTCCTATTACATTCCTTTAAGCGGAGGTTCATATACAGCAGTAGTGAAAATTTGGAGTCATTATGATAATAGCATTAAGTGTAGGTAGCGGAGCTGTGTGGAACTGGTGGTGGGAGGAGGGTGGGTCGACAAGCTCTACTGCCTCTATCTGAGGCCCGCTGAGACTGATTTAGCACAAGGACTCACCTACTCAACAGGAGGGGGAGGGGCCATGGGGGAAACATTACAGAAATTCAATTGTAGATGATAATGATAAAACATAAACAGATGTTCATGCATACAAACAGGCTACAGTTAGCACCCCAGGAATTATGGAACATTCTAAACTTCTTCCCAATGTTTGCAGCACTGATGAAACTTAATCAAACATTCACCAGTGCTATTTAGTAGCTTTTGGTACATTTTGTAATATAAAATACAATTTTAGGCTTGCTTTATATCAAATATAGTAAAACATATGGTGGTCAAAATTATCAGCCCTGTGTGAATGTTTGCTTTCGAAACACACCTACAGTAATTAAAAAATCAGTTTTGAAACCACACCTGTGCAGCCAGTTGTCTTCCTAAGAACACATGCAGTCAACTGGCTTCCAAACAACATTCAATCAGCATAAAAAGAGAAGGAACAAGGCACTTGAACACACAAGAGGGACTACTGTTACTCATCATGCCAAAGACAAAGGAAATCAGTCTGGAGCACAGAAAGAAGGTAGTAGAGGCTCATGATAAGGGAGAAGGCTACACTGCAATTCACAGTGTCTAGAACTGCTGTGCACTGCATCAATGCCAAGTACAAGGAGACAAATTCTGTAAAAAAACAAATCTGGCCGTGGCCACAAGATTTCAAGAACTCTTGAGAGGAAAATAGTCAGAGATGTCAGCAAGGAGCCCCGGACATCAGCCAAGATGATTGTTGCTGACCTGGCCTCTTCTGGAGTTGATGTTTCCCACAGTTAAACATGGTGGTGGGAGCATCATGCTGTGGGGCTGTTTTGCAGCCTCAGGCACAAGGAGCCTTGTTTGGATGCATGGCATCACGAAAAAAGAAAATTATGTTGACATTAGGTCGCTTAGGTTGTCGCTGGGTCTTCCAATAAGACAATGACCCAAAGACAGTGATACCAAAACCAAGATCCTGGAGTGGCCAGCATAGAGCCCAGACCTCGATGATATTGATAATCTGTGGGGGGTGCTCTAAGTGAATGTCCATGCTCGGAAACCGTGCAATTAGGACCAGGTAGAACAATGTACAATGGAAGAATGTGCCAAAAGCCCCCAGGAGACCTGTGCCAACCTAGTAAATAACTAGTCTAAGAGATTGTTGTCAGTTGTGGCTCAGACTGGGTACTCTATTGGCTATTAATAGCCAGGGGCCTTATAATTTTGGATGTCTCATTTTTGCACTTTGTTTCAACTCAGTGTATCAATAAAATATCCTAATTAAACTTAGTGGACATTGTTTTTATAGTGTATTTGTTTCCAAAATAACAAACACTAATGGTCATTTACATGGAGAAATCAAGAGTGTTGTCTAATTTCACAAGGAGCCTAATAATTTTGGCCTGGACTGTAAGTAGCATACAATCTGATTCTTCTCAATAAATTCTTTATATTGGAATCCAAAATTTGCCTCTCTAGCACTAGAGCTACATGTGTTAACTGTAAATGTGCACATGTAAAGGATTGAAGTAAACGCAGATTTTAGGGGATCCTGCTCTTTTTCAAAGTGAATATTAAAATCTCCAAAAATTATGATCTTATCACAACGAACAGCTAAATTTGCTATAAAACAACTAAAATCTTGTAAGAATTCCCTGGTGGCCTGTAGACAGTAATTTAGGGAGACAGAGATTTTATTTGTATCTAAACTAGTTATATTAAGTAACAAAGTTTCAAAGGACAAAAACTTAGACTCAGTTATCTGTTTCATAATTAAGGAACTCTACCATTTAGTTTAGGACTGTGTGCGCAGATGTAGCTTGAAGGCGTGGCCTTATTTAGAGCAACAAACTCGTCAGGTCTAATCCAGGTCTCAGTAAGACAGAAGGTATCAAGATTCTAATCAGTTATTAATTCGTTGATAAGAGCAGTTTTAGGAGTGAGTGATCTTATGTTTAACAGTCCCAACTTTAGCTTTTGATCTGAGGTGCTGAGCTCACTGGAAGCATGAGAGACATTAATTAAGTTATTTAAGCACTTTTTGGTGTTTCTTTGTTTTCTGTTTAGTTCGGGGGACAGAGACAGTCTTGATATTATAAGCCTTAGGGTAAAACCTAGGTGACGACTCAAGGCAGCTAGCAGTTTGTCTGCCAGTTTGTCTGCCTCCTGGCCCCGGCACTGGTTTGGCAGCAGCGACTACCTGAGCTGTGCTGCCGGCTAGCTAACAGACTATGGGCTATGCTGCTGGAGATGAGAGCAGCACCCTCCCGCTACGGGCGGATACAGTCCCGGGCTAAGAGACCAAGCTTACCCTCGAATGTGGACCAAATATCAGTAATAAATCCCACATTGTTTTCTGAGCACCACTTGGACATCCAGCAATTCAGCACCCAAAGCCTGCTGCAAGCCTCTGGGCCACCCTATATTGGGATGGGGCCAGAGCATACTACTGTGTCTGACATAGCCTAGGCTAATTTGCACACCTCTTTAACACTAGCCTTAGTGACCGACTTAGTGACTGACTGCCGCAGACGAATGTCATTAACCCCTTCATGGAACACTATCCTTTCATACCTATGGTTAGCTAACAGCTTCAGGTTCCCTGCAATGTCCAGCGCTCTGGCACCCGGTATACACTTAACAGTAGCTGTTGTTGGAGTCCCTAAAGGAGGAGCTAATTTCACATGTCGAAGAACTGAATCACCTATAACCAGAGCATTGTTTTTCTCAAAGACATTGTAAGCAAATGTGGCACATGTATACAGTACAGCAAACTGAGGCCAAAGCCAGCGGTGGGTTTACCCTACAATGAGACAGTTGTGGACAAACGTGCTCACTGCCCACAATGGAAAGGTCCAGGGGTGGTCATCAGCCAAGATGGTGTGGTAGTCTTCGTCAGGCATGCTGGCACCTTTGATACTGCTAAGCAAGCTGAGCTATCCAACTGGAAAAAGAATGACATCTTTGAGGATGTGAGAGACAAAGGACAGAAATGCACAAATCTCCACAAGGTGGGTGTGTATACTAAAGAAAACCTTTGATGATGATGCTCCTAAAGCTAGACTAATTGCTAAAGGGTTTGAAAAAATGCACATTCAGGAACTGTGCCTCAGAGTCTCTAAAAATAATCATGGCTATCAAATGTCCAATGAAATGGCAACTGAATTCTATGAACATTAAAATAGCTTTTCTACAAGGGAAAGAATTGACCCGATCTACATTCGTCCACCACAAGAGATTCAGAGCCAAGGAATTCTTCACACTAAAGAAGTGTGATTATGGACTAGCAGGTGCTTCTCTTTATTGGTACAATAAAGTTAAATACACTATGTATCACTTGGGAGCTGTTGTGTCACAAGTTGATCCAGCAGTTTTCTACTGGTTAGATAACTCCTCCCATGTAATGGATGATTTGTGGATGATACCATGTTGATGATTTTCTCTGGGGGGGTTCCGAAATGTTCTCCACAACGATCATACAATGGTTAAAAGCAGCTTTCCATGTCGGACAGAAAGAGCACAACACCTTCAGCAACATTGGAATGTTCTACTCCATGATTGACATGATACAGGTGCTGATACATGATACAGGTACAGCAAAATACATACATTAAGAATCTGGAGCTTCAGGCTCTCCTCTGGCGCCAGGGCTCACTTTCCAATTTTAAATTGCACGTAGACACTGAGGGCTCTGGGGAGGGGCCGAGGGACACGAGCTGGCGGAGG
>JBBJLR010000133.1:27258828-27275540 GCA_037577145.1 Brachypetersius gabonensis | reverse complement strand
ATTTAAGAACTGCATTTTGTGTTTACTTGTGTTATCTTTGACTAATAGTTAACGGTTTTTGATGATCAGAAACATTGTGTGACACACATGCAAAAGAATAAGAAATCAGGAAGGGGGCAAATACTTTTTCACACCACTGTATATAGTTCATTTTTCCAAAACAATCATCTAAAACTGAGTTTTTGAACTAGAAACATTCACAGCGCATCACTTTTTCCACATTATGTTACAGCCTTATTCCAGAATGGACTAAATTCATTTTTTCCCCCTCAGAATTCTACACACAACACCCCATAATGACATGAAAAAAGTGGAGGTTTTTACAAATTTATTTAAAATAAAACTGAGAAATCACATGTACATAAGCATTCACAGGCTTTGCTCAATACTTTGTCGATGCACCTTTGGCAGCAATTACAGCCTCGTCTTTTGTAATATGATGCCACAAGCTTGGCCCACCTATCTTTGGCCAGTTTCACCTATTGCTCTTTGCAGCACCTCTCAAGCTTCATCAGGTTGGATGGGATGCATCAATGCTCAGCCATTTTAAGATCTCTCCAGAGATGTTCAATTGGATGCAGAGGGGTTCAAGTCTAGGCCCTGGCTGGGCCATTCAAGGACATTCACAGAGTTGTCCTTAAGCCAGTCCTTTGATATCTTGGGTGTGTGCTTCGCATTGTTGTCCAGCTGAAAGATGAACCATCGCACCAGTCTGAGGTCAAGAGTGCTCTGGAGCAGGTTTTCATCCAGGATGTCTCTGTACATTGCTGCAGTCATCTTTCCCTTTATCCTGACTAGTCTCCCAGTTCCTGCCGCTGAAAAACATCCCCACAGCATGATGCTGCCACCACCATGCTTCACTGTAAGGATGGTATTGGTCTAGTGACCACCAGACTGGCTCACCAGGCCAGAGAATTTTGGGTGCCTTTTGGGAAACCCCAAATGGGCTGCCATGTGCCTTTTACTAAGCAGTGGCTTCCGTCTGGCCACTCTACCATCCAGGCCTGATTGGTGGATTGCTGCAGAGATGGTTGTCCTTTTGGAAGGTTCTCTCTCCACAGAGAGGCTCTGACAGAGTGACCATCGGGTTCTTGGTCACCTCCCTGATTAAGACCCTTCTCCACCGATTGCTCAGTTTAGATGGCTGGCCAGCTCTAGGAAAAGTCCTGGTGGTTTCGCACTTCTTCCTCTTACGGATGACGGCGGCCTCATTGGGACCTTCAAAGCAGCAGACATTTTTCTGTAATCTTCCCGTTTTGTGCCTAGAGACAATCCTGTCTCAGAGGTCTACTTACAATTCCTTTGACTTCATGCTTGGTTTGTGTTGACATGAACTGTCAACTGTGGGACCTTATATAGACAGGTGTGTGTCGTTCCAAATCATGTCCAATCAACTGAATTTACCACAGGTGGACTCCAATTAAGGTGCAGAAACATCTCAAGGATGATCAGGGGAAACAGGATGCACCTGAGCTCAATTTTGAGCTTCATGGCAAAGGCTGTGAATACTTATATAGATACGCTTATTTATTTTTAAATTTTTTAATAAATTTGTAAAATACCTCAAGTAATCTTTTTTCATGTTGTCATTATAGGGCTTTGTGTGTAGAATTCTGAGGAAAAAAATGAATTTAATCCGTTTTGGAATAAGGCTGTAACATAAAATGTGAAAAAAGTGATGCGCTGTGAATACTTTCTGGACGCACTGTAAGTAACACCACCTGAAACCTTTAACCCTCTACTTTTCAAATATGCATGTTTTAAAATATATCAGTGGCGCTTTGTAAATAGGATAAAAAGGAAGCCTGCGGTTTTCTGTCTCGCTGCACGTTGTAGCCACACCCCTCAGGTATTCAGATGTAAAACAGCAATCTGAATAAATGAATAGCAGTGGCGTGATTGGCTCATTGTGCAGCAGGGGGTGGTGAAAACACGCCCAATTTCACTGCTGTAAACAAACACACAAGCTCGTTCCACACTGAAAATTGTGTGACTTCACTGAAAAGAGACACGCAAAGTCCGATTTATATGGTGAGAACAGCAAGGATGAACAGAGGCACTTGGAGCTTCTCTTGAGTATGTAGCCTAACATCTGTTTTACGAGCTGCTGTGCTTTTTCGGTTAACTTATGAAGCTATATCAATTGAGCGGAAGCTGTCATGGTCTTGCTAGGTAGTGCTTAAACACAATAGGAATTAACTACTGTGTCATTGTGGCATGAATAGTCAAGTACACAGCTGCAACTACATTAAGTAAATCAACGTAAAAGTATTACAATGTATTTCTAATACAGGATCACCAAACGAGCCTGACTTTTACATCAGTAAATGATTGAATACATACATAAATAAGCAGAGTTTAACCATGTCACCATGTGATATTTTTGCTATCTGGCAAAACAGCAACAGAGAGCCGACAAGCAAAAATGCTGGCAGTCCTCTGGCGTTTAAAGCAAAGGTATTTTTTGCTCTTGACCCCGCAATGTTCAGCACAAAGTTACGCCCTTGAGAGGTCATAAGTCATGACATGAAAATCACATGTAGGTTCCTCTTGTTCTGTCAGCTCTGACCCCTGAGGCATGGACTTTAAGTCCTTTAAGTTGTGAAGTGGGGTCTCAAAGGATTGGAGTAGTTTGTCCACAATATCCCACATATGCTCAAATTGAGATCTGAGGAATTTGGAGTCCTAGAACTCTTTGTCATGTTCCTCAAACAATTCTTGAACCAAGTTACAAGGTTTACCCACAGAACATCAGTCTGGCTCTCCTTATTCCCATCAATAGATGCACTTGCACCTTGCCTTTTTGATGATGTAAAAGAAAATGTCATTTGTAAGATCAAGTAACCCTAATCTATTCCTCGATGGTGCAGTTCTGATGCTTGCATACTCTTTTTGAGTGCTTTTGGCAAATGACTGGTCTGCTCCCCTATACCAGGCAAACTGCAAAGCACTGTGTTCTCATTTATTTCTACTTGTAATAGTCAGCATTACATTTCTCAGCCATTTGTGCTACAGTAGCTCTTTGAAGCAGATGGGCTAGCCTTTGCTTCATTATGCTTGCCTGTTTCCTACATCCAATGCATCTTCAAGAGCTGACCATTTATTTACTGTCCAAATTACACCAAACCAGGGGTCACTGACATGAGATAATGTTATTTACTTCAACTGTCAGTAGTTTTAATGTTATGGCAATCAATGTTTCAGAGAGGAAACTGGAATGGCTTTCTAATGTAATATTAATGGCCTGTTTCACATGACGGTGGCAGTAGGTCAGTGGGTAGGATACTTGCCTCTGGACCATGAGGTCATGGGTCATACCACCACTGGGTTCCTGAGCAAGACCCTTAACCCCAAGTTGCTCCGGGGAGACTGTCCCCTGTAGTTAGGGATTGGAAGTCGCTTTGGCTAAAAGCATCTGATAAATGCCATAAATGTAAAACATGTAGATAAAAATGAGCAAACAGCTGTAGCCTTCTTAGCTTGTCAAAAAGTACGTTCTCTGTTAAAGTAATATTTGCAAGGCCACCTTACAACTTTCTTTTATCAGAAATATCTGTGGTACCTAGTCAGTTGGAACTCCATGTCCTGCAGCTTCTTATTGGGTTACATCACAACGTGCTAATGTATGACTGATTTTCTATTTGTGATGCACAGAATTAAGACAGAAAATTTTGGAGATTTTCCACATCATCTTCCTTGAATTCAAATGTCTAACAAGCTACTGCAAAGAGATGTCTACTCTTCAAAATGGACATAAAACTGCTTTAAATGTTCTTTTTCTCCACTCAGATGTGTTTTTTTTGTACAGGTCACATTTTATGCTTCCTTTTATTGGTGTTATTTGAATTACAATCTTAATTAATAGCTGCTCCCATAGGGTTAGGATGGCAAGTTATATTTTAGTATTGCATCATTTATTACTGCATATAACCTTTAGGCACAACTGGTTATAAATAGCATTTCTTAAACCATCCACTTTTTTTATGGATGGGGAAGTCAAATTTGTTTATGGGAAGTCAAAATGTGGAACTTCAGAAATGGTTTAGAGGAAAAACTCTTTAAAATGTTCAATACTGCATCAAAAAAGGTTAAGGCTATTGTTATGAAACTTTCAGCATTATACAACACCCCTTTTTGTTAACATCCAGGACATGTTGCACAAATTCTATTAATTTCTGTTAATTCTGGCAGCAAAAGTCAGAAATCCATGTAAAAAAAGACAAAACTTCCCACTGTCAAAGCCTGTGTTACTGTTCCTCTATTGTACTGACAATGTCTTCAACCAATGGAAAATGGTTATAATTGTTGTTACAAAACAATGACGAAGTTAAATAAAGTTCCAAAAAAGTGTGCTTTCACCCAAACCTATTATTCATTTACAATCATTATATTATACAATTTTCTAAACCAATAGCTGCTTGGAAAAATATTCAGATCCCCAGAAATCATTGAGATGTTGTATTTCAAATAATACATACACATTTTTTACCAATAAATGCACCATTTGCATGCATGGTGGGTATTTCACAAAGCAACATGTTCCAGTTCAAAAATCAAGCCTGTTCAAAAGCAATGTGCCTAACTTTTAAATAAAAAAAAACTTCATGAAATACCTTCCATTTTAAGTATCATGACATGCTGTTGGTTGCATAAGTACTCAGATTAGGTGCTCTGACACAGATGGGGAAACAAAGTTTATATGCTCGGCATGGCCAGTTCATCTTCACAGCAGTTGCAACAAACCTTTTGTTTTCAACGCAAGTTACTATAAACTGTTTTGTCAGGGTCCTGGAGCATCAAATAAAATGTTAAACAAATGCTGAAAATGTAATGTCTGTGACATTAACTACCTTTAAACAACTTTCACTGTAGCGGTCATATTCAAAAAGAAAAGACGCATGCTGTCCAAAAAAAAGAAATACCAGTCATTCTGGACAAAACCCAACACAAACAAAAATAATACCCTACATTAATGTGAACATGGGAACACAATAGCACATTCAGATTGCCTTTTTACTATCATTTTTGCAGTCTGACCATGTGAGCATGAACATATATTATGGAGAGAAAAGCTTTAAAAATGTGTACGTATATCCTGTAACAAAGTCTGAAATCTTATTGGAGTCTCAATACTTTTGCAAGCGGCTGTATGTATGACTTCCCAAAACGTTGTAAAAGCAGATAAAATATTAATGTATAATACATTTTCTTTCTTTTGTTGTACATACAAGTCCAAAAAAACATGTACAGAGAAAGTTTAATAAAAGTTCTGATTAGTGATGAATCAACAGGGATATAGTGAGTTGTTTTTTTTTAAGAAACAAGAAAGAAGAGAGCTCACTAATTACCACACGTACAGATGACTTTAGATTTCAGTGTATATGTTTAAGTTATTAAATAATCATTTTTTAACTAAAAAAATTATACTTTCACAGAAATCAACCCATCATGTACAACATCCTTGCAAAAGAAAAAAGTCCCAAAAAATTAGATTGTATGGACAGTGTGCTGTTAAATAGAGTGCGTGTTTGGGAGGTGGGGACTTTGGCGTTTGGAATCAGACTGCCAGGTCAGGAGTAACTGTCAAAGTCCACTGGCTTTTGCTGCTTTCCAGCTTTTCAAATGAAAGGGTCATGGAGAAAACCCCCTGATGAAGACAGTGACTTCACCAACCAGAGGAAGATTAAGAGTGGCAGTTTTTTGGAGAGAAAAGGAGGTGGTGAGAAAAAGGCTGAAAGAAAGTAAAGGAAATAGCGAGAGAGATATGCCCTAGCCTGATGAACAGCAGCCTCCGGCAGCAGTAGCAACCTGAGGCTCATCGTCAATGATCTGAACGCCTCTCCGCCCCGTGCCTCCGTGACTTGCCCCATTCCCCTTTGATCTCTCTTCCACCTGTGCATTCTCCATCATTCCTACACCAACAGAGTGTAAAAAAATAAAAATAAAAACAGGATTACAGTGTGCAAGAATTAGGGTCCAATAACTATTGTATGATATACTGAACAATATTTACTCAAATACAGTTATCCAGATTGATCAGCACTGAAAGATATTACACTTAATTAAATTAGTTAACATAGGCCAGGCTTTTTGTTTTTGCGGTTGATGTGTACACCTGTTTAATGTGTGAAATAAGTATCAACCAGTGTTTAAGAGAAGCACCATCAAGGTGTCACACCCACATAACAGCAGTAATCCAATTACTTTAGTAAGTGACTAAAGTAAGTCCAGATAAGTTCACTGAGGATAGAGATGTGTCATTTCCCCCACCTAACAAAATGCCCACTCTGTTTACCCACCTCATCCATTTTTCTTTTTCTTGGAAGCTAGCTCAGTTTATTAGGGCTTTATAAGACCGTATGCTAAATGACATTGTAATACAGCCTATTAGTACAATTCACTCAGTACAGTTGGCGCTGTGTGTGGCTTCAAGACTCTTTTCTTTAACCAGGGACATTTTGTTTTCAAAATACATGACATCAAATTGCAAGTTTTATTGTCATATACAGATAATGTAGCATAATTACCTGTAATAATTTTTTCTCCTCCAACTTTACATAAACATGAGTAGATTGAAAAGTAAAAAAAAACAAATAAAAACAAAATATGGACCACACATGAACCATCCTGAGACCACCTTAGAGGGTAATCTCAGACTGTTTTGTTTTTAAGTCCAATGATAGGGGACTAAGTTCATATACTGTGTTCTCAGTTCTTTCTCCTTATCCTAAATTTTGCTAGTGCCTTTGTCACTACTGATAGCATGAGGCAAAACCTGCAGCCCATTCACAACGCTCAGGTAGTTCAGATCCTCTAGAACAGCACATCCATACAGGACACTGCATGAATGTTTACCAAGTCTCAGGCACTAGCAAAATGCAAAATTAGAGAAAAATCCACCATTCATCTTCCTATTATGAGCATGCCCAGACACTGTTGCGAGTGCATACAGGCACATGGGTGTCATATGAAATTCACACAAGTTGGATCAGTCTGTGAATTCAGTTTTGTTTTTGTTTTTTACTTTGATTTCTAGTTTTGAATCCAGTCTTCAGTGGGTAAATTAATTTGGTTTCCACTGACCTTTATGTCATTTGGTTCTCAATGAACATCACAATGTGCATCAATAAATACTACTAGCTTCAATATTTCATTTATCAAGATCAGATGTGAGATTTAAGAGTACCCTTAATTTTTCAGTTAAATTAAATTTATTAGTTTAAAGAGTTTACCACTTACTTTTACACAAGTCAAGGAACAGTTCTTCAATTCCTTTGTTTAATTTTGCTGATGAGTGATAGTGTTTTGCCCCAACTGACTCTGCATACCTACAGCGAAAGAGAGAACAAGACTGTGAGCCAGATCACTACAATGAACAGGTACATTTGAATTTAGTCACTTCTAGTCATTTCTCAACTTTTATTTACATTTGAACAAGTGGCATGTCCAACATTATTCACACCTTTTGCAAACTGTCACAGTCTACAGGAAAATATCATTATAAACATGCAAAAAGCTAAACTTCGCTTTATGAGTGTCTAAAAGCCGGCTGTTTGTGACAAAACTGCTGGGGAGTTTGTAAGAGTTTTGTTGTGTTTTGACCAAGTTTTTGTGCGATTTTGGCCAGGTGGGCGGAGCATGTTTTTCGTTTTGGGCAATGATCAACCGGTAGCTGAAGAATCAGTTCTCCGGCAACCTGTGGTGATTCCTTGGAGTACTGAATGCAAAAGAAGCGGTGTGGAAGCGTCTGATTAACGATTCTGTGGTAAAAACAAGGATGACTCAAAACAAAATGGCATCTTTGATGGTACTACCCCCCCTATATAAACGTAAAGGGAGCATTTTCAGCAGAAATAATCACCACATTATTTCAGCAACAGCAAGTTAACATTTGTAAAAACGTTTTTCTGACCAGGTACCAGCAGAAACATTTTTGTTTTATCAGTAAGCAGCAGAAGCAGTCAGTATGTTCAGAAGCAAGTGTCCCTGTTAAAGTGAGGTGAAGTGATTGAGCACAAAAACCAGTGATGCAACCTGCAAACAGTGATCACCAACCACAACCTGCATGCGCCAGATTGGATTACAGACAACATGTCTGCAGTGTGGCGCATTTCAATATTCGTCTCTGTCTGAGCATCTCAGCGTGGCATCTCTTAAGGGTAATGTATTAAGCTGAATTTAAAATTAAATTGTTTCAAATTCAGTCATTTTTTCTTAGTACCGAACTAATAATTTTGGCAAATACCACAGCTAATTTGTGGAAACAGCAGATACAATATTTTATTTCATGGCAAAATATAGTTATTCATGTATTTTAGTGCCAATTTTTAATACTACTTGCCGCTGGATGAACAGTAAAAATGATTGATGATCTCCTACATATTACTGTATTTTTTATTAATAAAAATGCATTAAAATTACAGTATTTACCCTGCTTCTACCAAAGAAAGCGCCCATGTGTGAATTACAGTGCAGTCTGTACAGCGATAACATCGGTGTTTACATTCTAGCTCTGCAGGAGTTCAGTGTAAACTGTACACTACAGATAGGGGTTTAACTTTATATTTTCGTTAAGGGTAATGTATTAACTAGTGGTGGGTCGTTATCGGCGTTAACATGCTGCGTTAATGTGAGACATTCAGACCTTCGGCAGAATTCAAATGAGCCATTTTAATCTAGATTAATAGATTAATCTATGCCCACCCCTAGTATTAACCCAAGTTTAAAATGAAATTAAAGCATTCTGGGAGCATTTTTAGGCATTTTTTTAAACCAAAACACAATGCGTTTTTTCACTCTATGTGGGTGCTCTTAGAACGTATTATATAGTGTAAGTATAAGTGTTTTGGGAGTTCCAAGAGCGCCCGCATATAGTGTTATGTTATATAGTTATGATGTGGTAAAAAAAAAGCCAATGTTTCATAGTTTAAACCCTAATATATGCCCCCAAATATATTCCCAAAACAAATTTATTTTTGAACTTTTTACAAACAAAAACAACAGTTGTGTTTGTAATTAGTGCAGTGACGTTTTAACTTGCAAGGGTGGTAACAACAGCAACATCCCAAAACATTTAAGATCTCAACAACTCATTAAAATTCAAGAACCCCACGTGTTTGATTCTCAGCGTTCAAGTGCAAACTCTGTGGTTTCCATAGACGAGGGTAACTTTTACTACAATGCCACTTATCAATACTAGATTATTTTAATATTTTTATTTTCATGATTGTACCATGTAAGGGACAAGATTGAGTTCTGACATCTAATAAAAGAGCTGCTTTCGAAGCTAAAAATGGTCTATGACAACCTTAGTTAATGTAAATGTGTTATTACCTGTCCACAAAATTATGATCAGATAAAAAATATAATTATTTTATACAGTTGTTGTCTTCTCAGCATCGGCTTTAGCGTCTGCTAGCCAGGCGTCTTTGGCTCGTTATTCTCAGGCACAGAGCGGATTCAAAAATGAGACTGTTACGGGGACCAGGGTCTATTCTTTTTTTTATGTGGAAGTGTGGCTGAATTAAAAAAAAAAAAAAAAAAGTTGTGACGTCTGGGCCTCGTCCACCACACCCCCTCATCCTCGCGTATGGTTTATGTTTAGCAACCCAGCATGAGGACAAGGGGTGCGGATGAGGCCCTGACGTCCGAAAAAGGAGAAATAAAAATGCAGAGGTTATCTTTTAGCCAACAATTATCAGTTTGGTTCTCAGAAACAATATACAGTGGGTACGGAAAGTATTCAGACCCCCTTAAATTTTTCACTCATATTGCAGCCATTTGCTAAAATCATTTATTTTATTTTTTCTTCCTTAATAATGAACGCACAGCACCCAATATTGACAGAAAAACATAAAATTGTTGACATTTGTGCAGATCTTTAAAAAAGAAAAACTGAAATATCACATGGTCCTAAATATACAGACCCTTTGCTCAGTATTTAGTACAAGCACCCTTTTGATCTAATACAGCCATGAGTCTTTTTGGGAAAGATGAAAAGTTTTTCACATCTGGATTTGGGTATTCTCTGCCATTATTCCTTGCAGATCCTCCCCAGTTCTATCAGGTTGAATGGTAAACGTTGGTGGGCAGCCATTTTTAGGTCTCTCCAGAGATGCTCAATTTGGTTTAAGTCAGGGCTCTGGCTGGGCCATTCAGGAACAGTCACGTTGTTGTGAAGCCACTCCTTTGTTATTTTAGCAGTGTGCTTAAGGTCATGGTCTTGTTGGAAGGTAAATCTTCGGCCCAGTCTGAAGTCCTAAGTATTCTGGAGAAGGTTTTCATCCAGGATATCCATGTACTTGGCCGCATTCATCTTTCACTCGATTGCAACCAGTCGTCCTGTCCCTGCAACTGGAAAACACCCCCGCAGCATGATGCTGCCACCACCATGCTTCACCGTTGGGACTGTATTGGACAGGTGATGAGCAGTGCCTGGTTTTCTCCACACATACCACTTAAAATTAAGACCAAAAAAAAAATATATCTTGGTCTCATCAGACCAGAGAAGCTTATTTCTCACCATGTTGCCATATTGGAGTCATTCAGGTGTCTTTTAGCAAACTCCATGTGGGCTTTCATGTGTCTTGTACTGAGGAGAGGCTTCCGTGTGGCCACTCTGCCATAAAGCCCCGACTGGTGGAGGGCTGCAGTGATGGTTGACTTTCTACAACTTTCTTCCATCTCCTGACTGCATCTCTGGAGCTCAGCCACAGTGGTCTTTGGATTCTTCTTCATCTCTCACACGAAGGCTCTTCTCCCCCGATAGCTCAGTATGGCCGGACGGCCAGCTCTAGGAAAGGTTCCAGTCGTCCCAAAAGTCTTCCATTTAAGGATTGTGGAGGCCACTGTGCTCTTAGGAACCTTAAGTGCAGCAGATATTTTTTGTAGCCTTGGCCAGGTCTGTGCCTTGCCACAATTCTGTCTCTGAGCTCTTCAGGCAGTTCTTTTGACCTCATAATTCTCATTTGTTCTGACATGCACTCTGACAGTTGTAAGGTCTTTTACAGACAGGTGTGTGTCTTTCCTAATCAAGTCCAATCAGTGTAATCAAACACAGCTGGACTCAAATGAAGGTGTATAACTATCTCAAGGATGATCAGAAGAAATGGACAGCACACGAGTTAAAAAAAAAAAGTGTGTCACAGCAAAGGGTCTGAATATCAGTTTTTCTGCATAAATGTAAACAATTCTGTGTTTCTGTCAAAATGGAGTGCTGTGTGTACATTAATGAGGAAAAAAATGAACTTGATTTTAGCAAATGGATGCAAAATGAGTAAAAAATTTAAGGGGGTCTGAATACTTTCCATACCCACTGTATATACAGTAACCCCACGCTTTTCACGGGGGTTGAGTTCCAAGAGCACCCGCTTATAGTACAAAAAAAAACATGCGCTGTGTTTTGGTAAAACAAATGCCTATGTGTAAACCCTAAATATGCCTCCACATATGCTCCCAGAACACTTTAATTTTGAAATCAGTTTAATGCATTACCCTTAAAGAAAAAGTAAAGGTAAACCCGTATTTGCCTCTATTCATTTAATTTACAGTAATACAAATACAGGGCTTTACAAAGCACAAAACAAAAAACAAGAGAAACACTAATACACTCCACAAGAGAGATTTTGGTCTGTAGTTGCCACAGATGATTCAAATGGCAACAGCCAGGAGAAATAAATCAACAGAATATAACAATATAACTTTCTCTACCCACATGTTTAGACAGGGCACAGCTTACTAATACTGAATATTAACTAAGGGAAAAATGTTTAAAACACGAAGGCAAGACATGGAGCAGTCATGCTGCAGCAGGCTTGCCCCTGCGCAGTACGTAACGCTCTCGGATTGGCTACTTTCAAGCCTGCCGCCCAAGTAAAGCAAACATGGGATGCTCCCAATCAGCAGTAAAGCCGCTTTCAAACCAAATGAGGTTTGCGCTTCCTCTCAAACAGTGAGAAATTAGCTTATCCTGCATACCCGCTTTGTGTGTGTGTGTGTGTAGACGGGGCAGACCGAAAAGTAGCCCACATCGATGCTTTGATTGTTTTGGCTGAGCGAATCCGCGTCACAGCAGTCAGAGTTCAACAAATTTTAACTTTGACTGCGGTGCGCGCACAAGGCCGCCGAGTAGCGCACTGCTGCACGCTTGCACCGTGCTTGGCGCACTGCTCTTTCGCTGTTGCGCCGTGCAAGCCATAGAAAATAATGGGTAAAACAATCAGTTTCGTTCTCAAACTGTTTGGGCTGAACATAGGATCGAACATAGGATCTTTTTAAAAAATGTTTTTTTTCACATTTGTATAATATGAAAACATTAGAAAGACTTCAAACAAATGCAACTACTGGTTCTGAAGAAGACATATCAGGTGTGACTTCACTGCACGTCACTTTCTGTTGAAACATTAAGGTTTACGTATTAAATAAAATTGTGCCAAAATGATTGAATAGAAACTTTTGAGAATCATGTCTTGGCCTCCCCAGTCTCCAGATCTATCTCCCAAGTGGTATATTACACGCTGGGCTAAAAATTTTAAAATGAGCATCCAGCAAATGAGACAGAACTGTTTGCATACTTGAAAAGGTCCTATGAGGATTTGGAGTTATTTCCAAATATTGCTGGAAAGGATGCTGCAATTCTGTGCTGCTGTGATGAAAGCAAGTGTTGGTTATTTTGAAGAAATTCCTACATATATGTCCACATCCATTAAACTGCACAGTGTAAATTGGCACATTACACTTAAAAACAGTCAGTTACAAGTCTTTCCATTGCTTTCTTGTAATAAACATTTTTTTTTGTTTTATTCAATGTTGGTCTAACAAACTTTTCTGTAGTGTATATATCAAATAATACATATAAACAAGCAATTTACCCCTCAGCTTCTTCCACTGACACATGTCTCTCTTTTTCCAGATCTATTTTATTACCTAGGAAAACAAGTAAGATGGTCAGGTGAATCATTTTGAAAAGAAGAAAGACATTACAGTTTAACATGAGATCAAATAATCAGATATTGCCTAATCAAGTAAACTAGTTATGGTGTTCTATTAACATACAGAAAAGTATTTTGAATTTATCATGTTTCCCAATCCAGTCTTTAGGGCCCCAGAAGAATTATACACCACTTATGTCAAACCACAACCTTACAGCCATAAGCTGTGTTCGAAAAATGCACTCATTCACTATGTAGGGCACTATGTGAATTCCAACCGTCAGCCACTAGTTAGTGCACTACAAAATCGCAGCGCGACATCCAGACACTGTACACTACATGAATATACATATATAGTCATGCACTGCAGGTTTCTTATACCGTGCACTTTTTTTCACCCTACATAGTGAATGCGTTCGCTTTTCAGACACCGCACTCTACTGTAAACCTTACGAAATTCAAGGTGAGGAGCGATGCGGAGGGAGAAGAGACGGAGGAGAAAGTGGGGCTTCAAACGGAGGAGATTCAGTCACACTTGCACTTTCTATCCCTCTCTGTGGAGGACAGTAGTACCCAGGGCTGGGCAGTTTGAGCCATGATACGAAGGTGAGTGTGGTACACGATCCAGGCTGGCCCAAATTACCTGCCCGGCCCAAATTTGACATCGACCCACCCGACGGCCAGTCCAGCTATGGTAGAACCTCCCGAACGGATCTTTCATGTGTAGGCAGTGTCTGAACTACAGAGACGTGTGTTTATGCAACAGAGATAAATTGACAAAATCCGGCACAATATATAAGCAACAGTAAAAACGCAACAACCCGAGTGTCTGAATTTAACTAAACGTCACCTCCACTTGTTCATTAGTTATACCCCTAAATAGCAAACACTATGTAGTGATTGTGTGCACTTTTCGGACACAGTTATAGTCATAACAACAAAGGCACAGGTCCTGGGTTGTATGTGAAAGTAGAGAGACATATTTCTCTTAATCACATGGGAGATTATTGTGATGTTTTGCAGAGATTAATACTCAAGCCATGTGACTGGCTTCAACAGTGCTCAGATGCTTCCAAAATTCCACCTTTTGGCACCTTACCTGTCACTAAAAGAAACAAATGAAAAAAATGACTTACCTACTATACATAAACATATTTCATTCCCCAACATTTTCCTTAATTCTTTGACCCAGTTCTTAACCTGTTGAACATAGAAAGAAAGACAGACATACAGAATATAAATTGTATTACAAAAAATACCAGTTAAAACAGGCTTAAAAATTATGCACTACTAATTGAAACAATTATAAAATTACAGCTCTTATGACTTTATTAAAATGTGCTTTATTTCCTGTGTAATCAAAATAGAAGTACAGTGTGTATCTGAAAGTATTATCCCTTCAAAACATTCACATGTTGCTTTAGAGCCCAAAATGAAAAACTATGCAGAGAAGAGTTTCATTTTGAGGAGAAATAATAATAATAATAAAAAAAAGAAGAATCCCAGAAATTGAGTTGTCTGTACTTTGTGGACCCACTTTTTAGATACTTCTCTACTAGCTTTGCACATCTAGTTAAAACAGTACAGTAATCCCCTGCTTTTCACGGGGGTTAAGTTCCACATATAGTGAAAAAACATGTGTTTTTGAAAAGAAAAAAGCAGAATAATGCCTATTTTTACAGTGTAAACCCTAAGTGTGGCCCCAAATATGCTCCCGCAGCACATTTAAAGACGGTTCGACTCACTCACTAGTGAGCCCACAAGGAAATCTACTCCTCTCCAGGTGAACAGGTTATCTGCCTGACCACAACTGCAGTGAGGACGACTCTAGCCAAAGCTAGCTTCTGGTTCTGATAACATACAGGCGCTCAAGGAGTGTGCAGACCAGTTGGCCAAAACCCTCACTGATGTGTTCAACACCTCTCTGACTCAAGCACTTGTTCCTACATGTTTCAATGTCACCATAATCATCCATGATCTGCCTGAATGACTACCTCCCTGTGGCCTTCACTCCAGTCATGATGAAGTTCATTGGTCTCTCAAAGCACAATGTCAAAGCTGCCCTTCCCTCGTTGGACCCCATTAAGTTTGCTTACTGCCCCAACCGGTCCATGGACAATACCATATGCACTGCACTACATCTGTCACTCAACACCTGAACAAGAGAAACACCCACATAAGGATGCAGTTAATCAACTTCAGTTCAGCATTCAACACCATCATCCTGCAGAGAACTTCTTCCAAGCTGCACAGGATGGGCCTCCACACCCCCCAGTGAACTGAATTTTACGACTTTGACTGAGAGGCCTCAGTCAGTCTGCATCGGCACCAGCATTTCCAGTACCACCACAATGAGCACAGGAGCACCACAGGGCTGTGTCCTCAGCCTTCTGCTCTTCACACTCCTATATCATGGCTGCTCAGCAGTGTCCAGCAACAATGTTTCAACCTACACAGAGGAGGTTACACGACATTGGTTGCCAGGTGTAAGGATTACAATCGCTCTCTCAATGTCGATAAGATAAGAGATGACTTACGTCAGGAAATCCAGCCCTGCTCACCCTCCTCTCACCATAAACAGCACTGCTGTAGAGAGGATTAAAAACACCAGGTTCCTGGGCATCCTCATCACAGAACACCTCTCTTGGTCCCTCACCTCCAGCTTCATAGCCTAGAGGCTTCAGCAAGACTGTTGCTGCAGACTCTTCTCCCATCTAACGTCTAGCATGCTGTTTATACTTCATACTACAATCTGGACCTTCAATTAGCACCTGCACTAACTGTATGCTGTTTACTGTCAATATAGGCACCCTAATGACTGGTCACTGACTAGTAGGCGTGCAACGGTACAGGTATCCCACGGTACGGTTCGTACTTCGGTATTGGGGCCACGGTATTGGTTCTGTTTCGGTACGTGTTTTGTGCATAAAGAGAACAATGTTTTTTCTCACAAAATTATATCTTTATTTTGAACAAATTCCAGCAACACTACAAATAACAAAAATAATAAACTGCCTCTTACTCATGATTAAAATATGTACACATGTATAAAATTCAAACTTACAAAATATAAATTTTTTTTTTTTTTTTTTAATGTTAAAGTGCCTCTTAAAGTTCTCTAAACACAACCCAGTAGTCAGAGTAAACATACTTCAGCTACATTCACGATGTAAAGTTCACTATCAATTATTGCCATTATGGGCATGATGTATTTATTTCTCTGCTATTATAAGATTCTTCTGTAAGAAGATAGGCCTGTCAACACCGTCAGCTGCAAGGCAAGAGCGGTTTGCACTTAGTGTGTCCTGCAGTGGAGAAAATTCTCTCACAACCAAAGTTCCTGGGACACAGAGGTGACGTTGTGCAACTTTTGCAACATGGGGGAACTTTCTCATTTGCTCTCCACCGTTATCTCAGCATGACTACGCTTAGCCATATTGCTCATGTTTCCATTAGTGTATGGGACACGTGTTACGCAATGTTTACAAACAGTGACATTACTATTAATTGTTTTGACTCCCTGGTCATTGTATTCTACAGTGAACCCGTCCTGGAGATTTGTACAAAGCCTGTGCTTCTTCAAACGTCTGCCTCTCCACTGTTCCGATAGTGCTGGTCATGCTCTTTTGTATTGCTTTTTGTCCGTGTATGTGTGCCGAGCTGCGAGCTCAGATCCAGTTACGTTAGTGTGAGGGAGGGCGAATGGGGGTGGAGCCACAACAGTGATTGGACATTAACTCTCGGTGGAGGGCTTTCGCTCATTGGCGCTTGCTGCTTAACAGT
>JBBJLR010000133.1:27184516-27195879 GCA_037577145.1 Brachypetersius gabonensis | reverse complement strand
GTCCAGTACTGTAGTGTAGTGCACTGTAGTGTCCAGTACTGTAGTGCACTGTAGTGTCCAGTACTGTACTGTAGTGTCCAGTACTGTACTGTAGTGTAGTGCACTGTAGTGTCCAGTACTGTACTGCAGTGTAGTGTAATAAAGTGTACTGTAGTGTAGTGTACTCTACTGTCCTGTGGTGTACTGTCCTCTAGTAAAGTGTAGTGTACTGTACTGTCCTGTTGTAGACATATTCTTTATTGTGACTTACATTAATTAATGTCATCTCCGTTTGTCATGTACAATCTACCTTAATCTTTTATTATATGCTGTCTTTGAATTTTGATTAACGAAGTACACTTTTCCTGTCACCAGTGGCTTTGGGCACTCAAAGCATTTTTCATTCTCCACTTTTCATTTAGAAAAAAAATGAGGATATCTGTTCAAATGTATGACTGCTCATTTCAAAGAAGAGCTATCTTGTCTTGGGATGGAAAATTGCTGTTTGAATATCAGGCCCCATGTGGCAACATGGTACTGGATTTATTCCTCTTGAAAGGTCATTCTGTTGCTCACTACAGATAGTCATACACCCATAAACACATACATCAAACAGAATTACAAAAAAAAGCCTGTTTTCATATTGAATGGTGTTTTAGGGTTGTTTCATTCATGGGGGCCCAAAGCAGGCATAAAAAGGAACAATCACATCTATGGTAACCTAATCACATGTCACTTTGGACTAGGCTTGTCACGATACAAAATGTTCAAACTCGATACGATTCTAAGGATGGTACTCAATACTTGGTACTGTTTTCGATACTACAGGGGGATTAAAAAAAAAAACACAGGAACTTTTTAATAATAAAAGTTAAGTGTCCTCAGGGGCCGTAGCATTGTGGAGGAGAGCTGCGGAGCTAGGTTTGAGTCTATTCCATTTTCATTGTCTACTCAAAAATGTACAGCGTCTTTGGGTATTTTGAAAAGCGCTTTATAGATGAAATGTATTATTATTATTATTATTATTATTATTATTATTATTAGCCGACTCAGAACTTGGCAGTGCATTTAAAGGCGCATGATGCTTTTTTCCCTCTGTAGAAATCAATGAAAAGGTCTAACAGAGATCTACCGGTGTTGTGCCCCACTGCCGACTGAAGCCTAAGCATAGAGCAACTGCCATGCTGTCTCTACAGGCAAAAGTGGACTCTCACACTGACAGTCGGTGGAGCAAATTTTTAGGGGAGGGGGGGCTAAATTCTCTGGATGGGCAAATCATGAGAAAGGGGAGGTAACCTTTCCCATATGTTGTCATACAGGGAAAGGTTACCTCCCCTTTCTCATGCTTCCAGAGGTTGTTCTCTCAGCGGCTGATCAGGATGATCAAAGCACTCTTTACACGTATCCCAATTTCTAGCCATTGCAGGACCATAGGCAGGTTAGGGGAACTCGTATTTATGTTAAAGTGAGTTTTTCATTTCATGGGACATTTAACCTTAGTATCCGTCCTCCATGCTAGACGTTTTCCTTGCTCCACCACACCTGATTGAACCACTGAGCTAATGAACAAGACTTTTCTAAGTTAAAAGTGGGTGTGTTAGAACAGGAAAACACTAAGCTGCAGGACAGATCCAAAACCTGAATCTAATTTCATGTCATTCTTTCTCCTTCAGGTCCATATGCAAAGCTTCTCCTTGGAGCCATGAAGAATTCTGGCTGGTACATACTGTTATTCCTGTCTTTTTCTGTTTCATTCCCATTCAAATTAACCACTATTGCCTCTAATATTTGATTTTTTGTCTCTGTAGTACAGTCTACAAAGACAGACATTTCTCCTGTGAAGACTGTGATGGAACAGTTAGTGGTGGCTTTGATGCAACAACATCTCAGGTAAGAGGAAATCTTACAAATCAGTCCACTTGTCTGCTGGTCCCCTTAAAGCAGTGGCCCCCAAACCTGGTCCTGGAAATTTACTTTCCTGAGAGATTCAGTTTCAACACCTACTTTGGCTAATAAATTTCTTCAGACAAGCCATGTCCAGTCAGCTGCGTATTTTTTGTGACATTCTGTATTCTAGCAGTGGATTTACAGTGGCAGTTGGGAAGTAAGTTTTGTTTGTTTATGTGGAAGAGTTTAGTGTGTGTATGCTACATAATAACAAGTAGTTCAGTTCAGAGCGTGAGTGTTTGTGTGATGTACAATCCTGATTTAGGAGTTTGTTGGCCAGGGGGAAAACCATTCTGGTACTGAAGACCTGAATGCTGCCAGATGGAAAGAGGGTGAGGAGGGTGTGAGAGGGGGTCATCCATAATGCTGGTGGCTCTGCAGATGCAGTGTGTGGTGTAAATGTCTGCATCAGAGTCCATACTATCCTCTGTAGGGTCCTGCGATCTGATGTGGCACAGTTTCAGTGCCCCTCCAGGATGCAGCTACAGAGAGTGCTCTATAGTCCAGGTTATCTTCTTAGGGCAGCTTTATCACCTGACCTGAAGGCAGTGTCACATGTTCTTAGCAGTCCACCCTCAGCAGTGATCCACAGCTTCTGGTTGGGTTGTGTGTTCATCACTGGTATCGCTAATTCCAGAGAGACTGTGTATGAAATCAGTAAAGATCTCTAAATGTGTTTGACTTTCTCCCAAAAAATGTTGTACTATTTTATTATATAATGTCCTAATTTTTGTCATTTACATGCTTTTTAAGGACCTGTGCATGTCTCTTTGCAGATTGTGTTGTGTCAAAACAACATTCACCAGCAGGCTCATATGAACAGAGTGGTCACGCATGAGCTCATTCATGCCTTTGACCATTGTCGGGCCCACGTTGACTGGTTCAACAACTTCAAGCACTTGGCCTGTTCAGAGGTGAGGGGCGTGATGGTGTTTTGACTGCATCTTTGAAGAAGGAATTCCAGTTGCAGTGACCTAATGTGTCCTAATGCTGGTCGTGTTGTTTTTTTTTTCTTTTTCAGATTCGAGCAGCTAACCTGAGTGGAGACTGCTCCTTCACCAATGAGCTTTCCAGGTTTAACTTTGGCCTCAAGCAGCACCATCAAGTAAAGTCTCTATACAACTTAAATGTTTGTTATTAGCACTTTTGTATAATAAACATAGCAAATGCAATAGATCATGAATAAAGACATGAGACCAATTACTTCCCATCTGAAATAATTGCATTGATGAGCACTAAACGATAAAAAGTGTAAAACATAAAAACCTTTCCTATTTGTAAATTCAGAATAAAAATAATCAAGAACTACCATAGACCTATGTCATCTTCTGGTTAGGTTCATAACATTTTGAATTGCCTTATTTTTGACATAGGTAGAGCACCCTTTTTTGCTTTGTGTAATGTAATGTAACCCATTTTTTGTGCGCTATGTAATATGCTATGTACATGCATTTTTGCTTTTTTGACACTTCTGTTACCCCACTATGGAGAACAGAAGGTTTCATTATGAATGTTTTGATTTATACAGAATTTCACAATGCTGGACTAGTACAGGTGTGTTGTTAAAGGGCTGGTGTGTCTGCAAGTGTGTGTTCTAACCACACCTTATTCCAGTTGGTCTTACCAACCGAGTGCAGGTACTGAACGGCCCTGTGGAGGTACTGAACGGCACTGTTGTCACTTAGTCTGCGCTCTTCTGACGCCACGAACACCTGAAAATGTCGGATTCAGACATCCGTCTAGACGATGACTTAATCTTCAAACAGTTAGGACTCGCCAACACGGACATTCAAATCTTAGATAGATGAACACTTTTTGAACGTCTTGCGCGTTTTCATTGCGTTTTGTAGCTGCGCCTGATTTACTTCAGTAAGGTGTTACACTGGAGTTCATCTGATGCTGTTTAATCCCAGCCTGCAGCCCAATGTGTAGTTTTGTGTTTTTACCTGTGGGGTCAGTAATCATTCAGTCCGAAGTGTTTACATGTAGGTCGTCTTTGCAAATAGTTGGATGATGGATCCCTATGCTTTGTTAAAACTAAGCAATTACATTCTTGTCTTGTTAAAAATCCTTCTGATGAGGCACCATAGACAGGAAAGCCAATACCGGGTTCACCCTCTTACTGCACAAGGTCAGGTCAAATAGACGTTTTTGGTGTGTTTCGGATGAAGCATGTCTGAACAGGACGATCCGAAAGTTGAGCACTATTTATTCTCTATGGCATTTCAGCCAAATTTGTTGACGTGTAGCGTCACCACTGTAACGCGATACACCAATAAAAGTAATACCACACCTCGCACTGACGAGCCGAGTGGTTTCAGATATATAGGTTGCCTGGGTGCGGTCCATGGTTTGGGCCGCATTAAGTGCGACGAAAGAATAATAAATGAGAACAATAATAAAGAAACCCAGGTGAATAACAACGTGGGACGCCAAAGGCTCCGCTGATTTCAATGGGCAGGCCCATAATAATAATAATAATAATAATAAAAACACATGCCCTGCAGTGGCATGGTGCCCTGCCCAGAGTGAGTCCCTACCTCACCTGTAGACTCTAGGGTAGGCTCCGGGTACCTGCGACCCTAGTAAGGATTAAGCGATTACAGAAAATGAAGAACAATGAATGATTTTATAGAATCATGGGACATCCACAACATCAACCGATCGTCATGTAAACGCAGTAGCAGCGTTGTATGTGCGTTCATCGGGATTACGGCAGATTGACACGAACACAGCCAAGCGAGTGCAGATGCTGAAAGCCCGTGTGGACGCTTTGATTTGCTGCAACAAGCAGAAAAATAGTCGGCGCTCAGTCTGCACTCCTCTGACGCCACGGACGTCCGAAAAACACTTGGTTTAGATGTCTGTGTGGATGAGGCCTTAATCAGTTGTACAGTTGTTCAGTTGTGCTTATTTAGAACAAATACTCTATATATATGATTTGCCACTGTTTTCGTATCTAACAAACCAGCTAATATTTTTTTTTTCATTTTCATTTAGACATTTATAACTGAAATACTTAGAATCAGTTCATATCCAGTACATGTAATCCATTTTTGTAATGCTTGTAAAAAAAACCCAAACACTTTCTTAATTGGAATGAATCATTTGGAACATTAACATAGTGTTGAATATAACTGAATAAGAGGATTGTGTTGAACAGGCTGTAATGTTCACCATCTTTAGTTTACTCTAAATGTAAACATGAGGATGCTATCTGACAACTGTCCCTCTTCATAGACATCCACCCTGTGGTCCATAGGACAAATGAGTAACAAAGTATCGCTGACCACATGTATCCCAATTCCCCCATAGGAGTGTGTACGGGGCCGTGCTCTGCGCTCCATCCTCGCTGTGCGGAAGGTAAGCAGAGAAGAAGCTGAGAAAGTCGTGGATGATGTGTTTGAAAGCTGCTTCAACGACCACACCCCATTTGGCCGCATCCCCCACAGCAAGAAGGACGCCAAGTTTGCCTTCAAGGATTTTGAGAACAGGGACAGATACAGTGCAAACCTATGAAAGTGCAACCGTCCAGTGAACATAAATTGCTCAGTTTGCCCTCAAGGTGCTTCTGTGTGGGTGTGGGCAACTGAAACAATACAATAGTCTCTGCCATGGCAGTTGCCAGATTTCTTAAAACTAATAATGGCACAGGAGTGCTCCAGTGTGGACAAAGACTAAAAGTTGATAGCATGATCATGATCTCAAATAGACAACATTAAGGCAATGTTCAAAATTGTGTGTTTCTTGTGTGGTTTGTTGTTGCGTTATATAGAAAAGGGAGAATTTTGTAAGAATTTGTGATTAATTGTTCTACAGATGTTTTTTATTAAGAACAATGGAAATAGTCTAGAACGTTCATAAGCCAGCACACAATCATTTTAACAGAATCATTCTTAAAGCATCATATATATGTTGAAAGACAGCTGGTGGCCTAGTGGTTAGGGTTAGGGTTAGGGTTATAACCCTATAACCCTAACCCCTAATCCTAACACTTCTCAGGGACCCTTGAGCAAGGTACCATCCCCACACACTGCTCCCCATGCGCTGTGTTCCTGGCTGCCTGCTCGTTCACTTGGTGAATGGGTTAAATACAGAAGAAGAATTTTGTGCTGTTCACACTGTGTGCTGTGGTGTGCGAATTTATGACAGACACTTTACTTTCACTTTGCGTGTATGCATACGGTATATCATATAAAGATGAAAAATCTCATTCTAATTAGATTAGAATGAGGTGTTTTAGCACATTAATGTCCAGTGGTTAATATCCTAAATCAAGAAATCTCAGTTCAGCCAGATAGCGTAAGACAGAGGTTAGACTTGTTCAATAGGGAAAGTAAAGTAAAGTGGCCCCTTATAGTCACACATGGAAAAGAATTTGGGCAGCTACCAGCGGGGCGCCCAGGGAGGAGTGTGTGGGTACCTTTCTCAATGTTACCTCTGGGGTGCCCCTAGCAATCCTGGGATTCAAACTCACAACCTCCCGAACTCAAGGGCAACTCCCTTACCCATTATCTTGCTACCTGAGAAATCCTGCTTACATGTATTTAAAAATTATGATCTAATAGGAATGTGACTGAACTCCTATTCTGCTTGGCCTTAAATTAAGAAGATTCTTAATTTGTCACATGCATAGTCATACAAGTACAACACAGTGAAATTCTTTCTCTGCTTTTAACCCATTCGCCAAGTGAAGCAGTGGGCTGCCGCCAACGAGGCACTCCGGGAGCAGTGTTTGGGAAAGGTACCTTGCTCAAGGGTTCCTCAGCAGTGACACTAGCAGTTGGGATTCGAATCCCAACCCTCTGATTTGCAGGGTCCACGCCCTAACCACTAGGCCATCCAAATGATCTGAGCAATCTTCTTTTCTGAAATACCTTTCATGGCTGTCTTTTTTGTTTTGTCCAAGGTGACCAGCAGATTGAGGATTGAACACTGAACTAGATACTTTATTTGTTGTGTGTGTGTGGTTGCTTGCTCCTTATTGGTCTCATGTACAAGCTTTTCACAAGCTCAGTGATGTTCATTTGAATATTCTCATTTAAAACATGGTGTCAAAGCAAGTGTGACCATGCGACCAGAATTGACAGACTGACAGAAAAGCTAAGATAAACTTTGGAGCAATTATCAGAGATTCTGCAGCCTCTCTGGTCATTGCCATGCGGAACACAGTATTCAGTACTCCGGACTGAACTGTAACTGAATGTTTCACAGTGTAATCTTCAGAATGAAAATAGATATCTGATTATTATGAGAATATATGTCTGTTCAAATCATTGGCTTGTTAAGTCTTGATTAGAATAAGTTCAAGGGTTGCAGTACTGTGGGAAAAACACCAGGGGGCAATATTTAATCGGTATCAGAATTAGAAAACAATTCATCAGAGGAAACTGCTTTTGCCAAGACTACACAAAAGTCTAAATAAAACTCTCCTGAAAATACTCAACTAAATACATTATGTACAACACAAAATGCTGTGGTCAGAAAGAAGTGGATATAAATACTCTAAAGTACTGCTAAAGTAGTTTAGTAGTTCACAGAACAGCTGGTCTGGAGATGTACTTTCTATTTTTAAATTATATGAACAAAACCTGATATTAATATAGGGAGCCATTTCAGATTCAAAGTGCATCCAGACACATGTTCTTGACAGCTTAGTTGTTTAAGAAAGAGAAAAAGACAGGTTTTGTTCATTTAATTTAAAAATAGAAAGGATCACCGTGATCCAGAAAACAGATGTTTGGCACATGCTTTTTAAATTGCTATTTTAGGACTGTGTATTCCCTCCATAACTACAGTGTATTACAGGGGTGTAATATTTTAGACAGAAACAGTCTGTTTTTAATGGCAGTTGTATTACTTAATGGCAGTGGCCCCTCTCAGCAGATAATGCTCCCACTCACACTGCAAACATTGTTCAGGAATAGTTTGAGGAACATGGCAAAGTGTTGATTTGGTCTCTAAATTCCCTAGATCTCTACTATCACCAACTGTTGTGTAGGGCTGCATGATTACGGCCAAAATGATAATCACGATTATTTTGATCAATATTGAAATCAAGATTATTAATCATAATTATTCATTATTTTGGGTAAAACACATTTTTATGTCACTTTCTATTCTAAACAAACAGTAAGTGAACAAGGCTTTCAGTTCAAAATGAAATTTACCCAAGATAAAGGCTTACAGAAAATAAACATGCAATTGTAGAGTGCAATTATAAAGTGCAAACAAATGAATAAAAAAAGAAGCCTATGCAGAAAAGGCACATATTACAAGGAAAAGGAACAACAGGCCTACAGACTACACACACACACACTCGCATGCACGCACACAGGCACACTCACGCACGCATGTGCGCACACGCACATTTCTTTTTAGGCAGCTTACAGAAGCTCTAATCTCTTGTTTGCCCCCTGCTGGTTGGCTGACTTATTGGTTGAGAAAGTTCTTGATCTGATGTGCAGCAGAGCTGCTATTCAAATCGCCGACTATCATCTTAATTTAATCTTGGCAGCCAAAATCGTGATGGTAATTTAAATTCGATTAATTGTGCAGCCCTACTGTTGTGCCTTACTAAGGTAAGTCATTTTACCCATTTCAACACGAAATGCTACTGAACACTAAACACTAAGTGAAGCTAGGATTCCTGCTCAAGAAACTGAATCTTAACACAGACTCATAGCCACCACTTTGAGACCTGATCCGATCAAGCCTGACGAGGAACAGCTAAATATTTACCCTAAACAATTCTGGTACTTGCTGGCATTAAGAGAGATTTGCTACAGCTGATGCTGAGGTAGTAATCTGACAATGACAGCCTCAGCCATGTAAATAACCTTTCCTGCTTTTCCATGCAGGGCAATGCAGTGAGCAAGGACAAAGTACCAGTATCTAGCATACTCAGAACAGTAGTGGATGCTCTAAAATATAGATTTTAATCTTGCATGATAATTTTGTGAAGCTGCTCCAGTCACCCTTCCACTCACCCCGATGATCCTTGTGCTAAAGAAATTAAATGACTTCCATTGATCCAAAGATGGCCACAAGTATCACAAACAAAAGGATAATATGAGTCCCTTATGGGCCAAATTAAGCTAACCTTCTGCCAGCCAGTTTTGTGCTTGCTGGCTTTGGGCAGATCAGGGGTCACGAATCTAAATGAACTGAGAAGATGAGCCCCTTCAACAAGGATAACCAATAGGCCCAATCAGAGATTCCACTGTGATAAGTAAAAATTAGATTTCTCACTTCACACAGCGGATAAGGAAGATGTAATGGCAGCTTGCACACCTTCACATCAAGCCCAGGTTTTGATCATCCAGTGGCAACAAAACATGCTACAATTGATGCATGCGCTGTTTTAAAGCAGGCTATTGATACCCTGGACCTGTGATTTGCATGTTCGTTAACGTTGCTGGGGCTGAAATCTACAGGGGGTTCATTAGAGGGGATGATGTTCTCCTTTTGCCTCCCACTGTCCAGCTTTTCGACCTCCACTCACTTTCACTGCTACAGCTCAGTCTCATTAGCCACAGAGATACAAGCAGCGGGCAGCTGCAAGTCAGCAGTGCACAGCTCTTGTTGCTCCTAATCAGCCTTTGTATAAAAGGTTTGTGTTGCCAAGAGCTTTGACCAATTAAAAGTCACAGAGAACAAACATATAATGAACACACTAATGGTTTTATACTGGGGTGAAGGGAAAAAGGACAGCTGGACTGTCCATAATGTTAGCTTTAAGTCCACAGTCTGTTTTTTCTTTGTGTGAATCAACTCAAACACAAAATGAAACAAAATAATTGACAAAGTTTTTGTGTAAAGCTTGATATTAATTATTTTCACTTTGGATATGCCCTAACCCATTTATTCTGATGCAGAATAACAGATATCAGTGTATAGATAGTTTTGTTTTACTCTATGGAAGCTTGCTCTCTAATTTCAGAATAATGTGAGTCATATGCAGAAACTTGGTCTCAGCATAGGAAAATACCATGGAATGCTCTGAAGCATAAAGGTGGAGTGTATTTGCTGTCAATGGGTGCAAGGTCACCAACACAAGGTGAACATTCCTCGGTACTGGGATGTGACATGCAGATTATGTGGAGAAATCCAGTCACATTTTTAATATAAACAAGTTACCTGTAGCTTGAATACAATCACAGAAGTGAATTAAATACTCAGCTCATTTCAGTGTACAGTGACAGTGACACCATCTACCCAGCCATTCTTCTTGGTGATCTTCTCAGGTTGATGTGAAAGATACCTATATTGTTGTAAGGCTGTGGAATAGTTATAGTGCTGTAAAGCACTGCTGTTTTCCCGATTTCTGAACTGTTTTCCCACACAGTAACCCCCCAACAATTAATAAAACATGGGATTGAAGGAGACATTCAGTTTTCATAGATGTTAAAAAAAACGAACAGACAAGAATTTTCATTAAGATGCATTTCTGGATGACTAAAGAATCAGGGATACAATGGTATGAAGTAAACAAAAAGACACTGAAAGAAAACATTTCCCACTGGGGGACACAAGAAGCGCATACAGTAACCCCGCGCTTTTCATGTGGGATGCGTTCCAAGAGCACCTGCGTATAGTGAAAAACTGTGTTGTTGTTTTGTGGTAAAAAAAATGGCCTAAAATGCCTACTTTATAGTAGAAACCCTAAATTTGCCCCCATGCTCCCAGAACACAAACTTCATATTAAACTCAGTTTAATGCATTACCCCTAAAGAAAATGTAAATGTAGACCCATATTCATCTTTTAATTTAATTTACAGTAAAAATTAAAAAATTAAAAATACAGGGCATTAAGAAGGACAAAACAAAAAACAAAAGAAACACTGAGATGATCCACAGGGGATATTCCGGTCTGCAGCTACCGCAGATGCTACAAATTGCAGCAGCAAAGAGAAATAAATAATCAGAAAACTTTATCGATCCCAGAGGAAATTGCTTAAACACAGAGTCGCTCTAGCACCTCCCGCCTCTAAGTACAGCGTATTTTACCATTTCAAGACACACTTTCTATATTCATACAGTTATATTTTATTTGGAAATGTAGCTGAATTTACGTTCATATTTATATTTCAAAATTAGTAAACTATATTTAAATATACACTACTCACAATAAGTTAGTGATATTGTTATTAACATGAGTGCTTGTCCTATTTACTCTGAATTTTAATGAAATAAGTAAAAGTTCCCTTTGATATTACTAATAATGTATGAGATGAAACACCATTTTCATTAGTTAGACAATGTCAGTAGCGGGTGTTTCCACCATTTGCTGCAATGACAGCTTGACAGCGACGTCTCATGCCCCTCACCAGCCTCATGATGTTGTTCTGAGGCAGTGCATTCCACTCTTCCACAAGTGCTACACGCAGTTCTGCCAGGTCACGTGGGGGTGGGGTACCATCATCCAGTCTCTGCTT
>JBBJLR010000133.1:27163628-27176216 GCA_037577145.1 Brachypetersius gabonensis | reverse complement strand
TGGACATGCCACTTTTTGCATAATTGTACATAAAAGCTGAGAAATGTTTTTTTCCTCAATGATGTCTTTAGAACATCACTGTATTATGTTTTTGCATACACCTGTCATTTCCCATCTAAATATGACTTGCTGGTTGAATAAAATCAACTTTAAGTGAAAATTTGCCTGGGGTATGAATCATTTCGAGCCTCACTGTATATATAGAATATATAGACACACACACAGACACACTTAGCTTTGAAAATCACCTTTAGCGAAACAACGAAAAACGAAAATGAAGCGCATTTGTTAATTGTACCACAAACGGGAGAGCCCCGTGCCACGGGTCGGCCTCTCCAAAGCTGGGCAGAGTTGATTGGCTAACAGCATTATGACACAGCCCTAGTCTAAATAATCAGCTGGCGACAGTTAGGACAGCGGAGGGGTTATCCTTAAGTTAGGAGAGTTTATTTAAGATTTTTTGAGGTTAGGATGCTTCTGTCATACACTTTTCTTAATTTAAATTAGGAGAGGAAAATGGACTTAGGAACGATTGTTCTGTAATGGCTTTATTCCTAAATAAGATCCTAAACTGCCGTTACCATGGTTACTACACAGTTAAGATAGGATTAAACTGTGCTAAAACCAAAGATAAAACCAAAGATATTATGTTGCATCAAACCTTGAAAAAACTCAGTGCACATGCAGCAGTCAATCTTTGTGATTTACAACCTGGCTCTGTTTGTGAACAAAGCAAATGCAAGAAACATTCAAAACCACAAAAATGATCTCAAAACTACTGTAGAAACATAGCCCAAAACAGTAACAGCCACAAAGTTCCATCTGTGAATTTCTAGAATGAGAAGCTGCCAAATCATACTCTGTATTACAGGTTAGTCAGATGTTGACATTATTATGTATTGCAATTATTTTTTGCACATAAATAGATAGGGTTTAGCTCAGTCTTATAGGTTGCCAGAGCTTTGCTGACAGTTGTGTGGGATGTGGTTGGCAAAGTTAGGAACCCCATTATAAACACTTTTTGTTTTAAAACAGGACAGTATAAAATGTTTTGGAGGTCTTATGAACTGATCGACTTTCTTGCTATTTTTAGTGTAATCGGAGGATTATGAAGTGGCCAGGCTCCACATAAACTGACTGAGGATTTGTGCCGTGTTTTCCTCCATTGCCCTCCAACTGTTTCAGCCTCTGACAACATCAGGCAAAAAAAAAATTGTTTCATTACATTTGATCGTGTTTCTTATAAAATCTCGACATGATAATTTCAGTGGTAATATTTATTTTCATGTAGCTTCAAGGGGTTAGAAAAAACTAAACTTTGTGTCTCAGCTAACATGGTCTTTTGTTATGCTTGTAACGTTTTGCATATTAATAAATTGTTTGCTTGTTGTACATTTAGATAACAGGAGTTCCAACTCTCATTCAGTGTGAGACACGTGCATTAATGAGCCTAATATGAAAATAATAGTAGTATTATAACAACCTTATAATGAAAAATATAGAGGAAGTTAGAGGCTGATTAGGTTAAAACCTCCAGCATCTTTGTTGCATCATGCAGCATAGTGAGTGCTAGTTTAACATTAGCTTGAAGGGGAATGTAAACAGTGCTGTAAAAAGTGGCATTTGTGTGTCTGTCCTGTGATGGACAGTTGACCTGTCCATGGCTGTCCATGGTGTTTCTTTGTCTACAACAGTCAGTACAGATAAACAGCTCAAATAATGAAAATATGTTTATATTGGCAGCTGGTAGCCGAGGACGTGCGCCCTGTGATCAGGAAGTCGTGGATTCAATTCCCAAGACTGATAAGCAGCTCTGAGGTACCTTGAGCAAGGTAACGTCCCCACACACTGCTCCCTGGCCGCTGTGCTCCTGGCTGCCTGCTGTTTCACTTGATGAATGGGTTAAAAGCAGAGGAAGAATGTTGTGCTGTTCACACTGTGTGCTGTGGCGTGTTCACATACGACATAATGGTCACTTTCAAATTCATTTGTAAATGTGTTATTATTGATGACAAAGGGCTCTGCAGAAAATAGGTTTGGGCCTAGCATTTATTTCCTGAAGTAGCACAATAGAAATAAGCAAAGCTGGGGAAAAAACTAATAAAGCTGTTGTCCCCCACCAGGGTCAGGAATTTAAGTGTGACTGACTTCACCTGTGCCAATATAGACACCTGTGTGCAATTGTCCTGGAAGAGACAGAACTATACAGAACAACGCTCTTACTGTTTGTCCCTCTACCCTTCTCTTCCTTAAAAGAGTTAGGAGAGACAGATGAGGGGGAGAACCTTACTATGGAACATTTGTCAAGACAGCCGGTTGCCTAGGCAGGACAAGCTTGTGATTTACTGCAACATGGAAAAAAAGCGCTTATCTGTTCTTAATCATAATCCTGTAGAAGAAACAAAGAGAGACTTGTGTGATTTCAATGGAGAAGATGCAAGCTTCAAACTCAAAGACCCATTTCAAAGAGAAGTCCTTCTCTTTCCCCTTAATTTTCTCCAGCAGAATAGCTTCCAGAACAGTTGCCAATATAAACTTGCTTGTAGATTTTGGGCACGTTTAAAAAATAAATTAACATTCCCCCACAAAATGAAGCCAGAAATTCATCAGGGTGCCTCTGGCCATCCATTACCGCCAACATTCTGTGTCCATGTCTCCACATCTGGCAGCAATGAGGTCAAATTAACTATGAAATTCAGAGTGTCTAATGGCGTGATAAGGCTCAGGCATGCCAAATTCATTTGAGGGCCTGGTCTACAGGCTCCAGATCAGAGCAACCTGAGTTAGTAAATATTAACAGGGGTTTGGAAACTGATTCAGGATCAGCACAGCCAAATGCGCGCCAGACACTGGTGGTCCAAAAAAATAGTCGATTTCCTGTCTAGTTTGGTTGGAGCCAAAATCAAAGGCTGTTCACTTTCTCTCCTTAGTGAAAACTTTGTTGGCTATAGTTAACGCATGTGCTGCTCTGCCTCAAAACTATTTGATCAGCACCAATAAAACTGTTTGAGAATTATGAGCCGCAGCTCATTTCTTGTTCATTATAGAAATGGCAGAATAATACATAAACATTGTTTCAGCCCTAACAAATTGTACATACAAAAAACCTGGCTTTGGTGGAAAACATTTTAGCACATTTTGTCCTGAATTTTTACTATCCCCTTGGTCTATTGTAATGCCTTAGTGTTTTCTTGATGATAGACAAGTCTTTCTCCATTTGGCTGTCATCTAATCAAACCAATCTGAATACCATCAACATTTAAAGAGATATTTGAACAACTTTTTGGGTGAGATAATTTTTGTTCTTCAACTGTTGGTCCATGGGCCAGCTGTGTTCCAGGTGTCTGGCTTTGTGTGTGGTTTCCACATCTTGCGTTCATGGCTGTTCGGAATGCTGGTAAAGCTTGCAACATGTACAATCCTACATTACACAAGCATTTAAGTATACTTGCTGTGTAATGATGAAAACTCGAGTTGTGTTTGGACTATTGCTTTAAACAGAAAAGCTTGTGGCCATGTTAGACCCTGCATGTTTTTCTCCTCCAAAGCCAGGTGGGATATAATTTTACTGGAGAAACAAGTTCTGGGAACTGCATTGAGCATATAAAGATCTCCAGTGAAACGGCAATTTATTTGACTTAATGGATGCGACTGTATTTTAAAGTGTCCGCTATAGCAACAATAAGGAAAGACTTAAGCTGAAGTCAGAAAAATGTTTCCACTGCGTAGCAGCACATGTTAAGATGTTTTATTATCATGAACTGATATGTGCAAAAGGGTGCCTTACTTGTAGCAATAAAGCACATGCAAGAATAAATGATAAAACTCACTAACAGAACAGGGTCACTAACACAAGTGGTTTCATATTAGATCTATTGAGTGTATCAGCTTGACCAAGATGTCAAAACCGAACAAAAAATATAGAACTATGTAACAGAATCACAAAAGAATCTTTGTATAGAAGAGGTGGACCAGCCATTATTATTCCCTTAGGTATGAAGAGTATTCAGCTCGGATCTGTTCATGATAACTTTACATTAAAAAAAAACCCAGAAAGTTGGCAAAATAATAGATCCTATTTACACAGTTAATTTACAAAATATAATTAAACTTTCAAAAATGTATATATTTCACATCTTTTTGTACAGAATAAACAAAAGCTGTACATTTTACATTGTGTTTTTGTCTAAATTCCTTTGAATGATTCATCATTTTATCTTTTACATTCAAACGAGCATGCATGAGGAGCACCCATTCTGAGGTAGAATTCCTTTTTGGACCTCCTCTTTAACAGAATGGAGAGTATAGTCTCGTTCTCACGTTGTCCGTGGTGCTACGAGCAGGGGGGCTGTGAGCTGACCATTCTGTTGCTTTCGAAGGGCTGCTCGTACACATTGATGTGCAGATCTGCTGTAAGGTGATGGGAAAGGTCCTCCTCGTGGTCAGAATCTGTATCAAGGGCTGCATAGGGATTCTCATGAAGTTTGACTCCACTATGAGTGATTGACGTGCAGAGGTCGGGGTAAAAGTCTTGTTGAGGTCTCCAAGGAGCTTTACCAAATGTTCCTAAGATAGGAATGGAAGTATGTGCAGGGCTAAAACATTCCATACGCTTAAAGCAGTGTGCTGGTCAAATACCTAATTTACACAGATTTCTTTCACTGAAATATACTAACTCTGGCAGATATATACTGAAATATACTAACATAGCCAGCATAAGCAGCAGTTTAGACGCAGGAACCAGGGTGCAAACTTCATGTCAGATTACCCTTGTTTCAAATGTTAAATTGTATGGTTACTACTGTACTGTTCTCCATGATAAACACATAACTTGTAAGTATTTTATCATCTTGAATTTTAAATTTTGGATTTGGATTCAAAAGAAGTTCTGTTTTTCATCAAACATGTTAAAATATGTTATTATATTTGGGCAAAAATCCTGACTCACCCATATAGGAGGCTGAGAACAGCCGAGGTCGACTGCACTCTCCCCCCTCACATTCCCCTGTGCAGACACACTGGCTTTGTAGGTGTGCAAGCCCAGGTTGGACTCCAGTGGGAAGCTGCATCAACACGCCAGGGTTCATTTGCTCAAAGGGATCAGAAGACAAGGATGCAGAATAGGGGTAAGAGTCTCTCTTCTTTGAGTTGGGAAGGGTGGCGCTGTAAGTGTCCCTGCAGACAGGGCTCTTTTCTGCAGCACAGCCTGGGGAAAGAGGGCAGTGGGTGAAACATCATTACATCATCTACTTCTGTCTGCAGGCCAAAAACTCCACAGAAGAGATTTTGTTTTTTAGCAGTAAGCAGTTGGCCCTAAGGTCTCAAAAATTTAAGAAACATGGCATCACATTTAAACACACTATATAACATGAGCACTTTACAAATTAAGAAAGAAATTAAATAAACTAGAAAAAAAAGCAAACCCTAGATGCTGTCACCGTACCTGTATGTGTGTCGGTGTGCTCTGGGCCATACAGGTTGCTTCTTCTCAGCAGGGAGCTAATAGGTCCTTGGTAACGGCAAAGCAGAGGGTCAATAGCTGCCTCCATGTCTGCTTCACTTCCTGTGTCTAGGTGGCAGAGACCTGTGGGAAACATACAAGCCCATTAAACAACATCATTTTACATATCAATCAGAGGCTAAATGAGTCCAAATAATAGGAAATGTATTAACTAGTATATTAGGTGATGCATGCTACACATACAATTATAAAACCTTAAGATCCAGACAAGGTATTTTAAAGACTGTTACATTACCACTCATGTCTTTAGGCTGCATGTAGAACCCTCCAATAGACGAGCTCATGTATTGGTGGTTGCTACCGCTCTCAGAAGGTACATATCCGTCCTGCCGGTCTGCCAGAGTGCCCTGTGATGATAGGTAGCTGGGAATATCCGCAGGTAGGTTTGTCTCATCTATTCAGAAGACAACAGTAAGTTAAACACCAACTGCAGCTGTGTGACTGGTGTAACAGAATTACCCTGGCAATAGTACTGACCTGTGTTAGTGACACTGCAGTCCTCATTGCGCCTGCGTGTGTGGTATATTATGACCACCCACACCAACGATGTTCCCACCACACAGCAGACCACAGCGATGATGACAATACCAACAGTGGTCCATTCATCGTCCTCTGACCCACTGACTGAGCTCAACACCCCAGAGCCAGTCTGAGCGGAGTCACAGTTAGGGTTGGGCAGGATGGCGAGGCGGACATTGCCTCGCTCTGTTCCAAGTGTGTTGGACATTTCACAGGTGTAGGTGCCAGCATCACCCTCAGCTACATCAACAATTATCAGGAGCTGGTTACCAGCAGCGAAGAAGTGGCGCTCAGTCACCACTAAGGGACTGTCATCCTTGGTCCAATTGAGTCGTGGCGGTGGGCTTCCACCTGCGATGCACTGAAGCACAGCGGTTTCACCTTTTGCCACGGTGCGGTCCATCAGTGGTCGCAGGAAAGAAGGGGTTTCTGAAGGAAAGATAGGAAGGAAAGGTAACTTTTAGAAGTCTCTATGGTTGTAAATGCAACACACTCATCAAGCATACAGCAAGAAATGCTACTATGCATGCAAGACAAAAAAAAATTTATCTAGAAAGTAAAGAAGCTTAATGATGTCATCATTATTTTATATGGTCACAGTTCTTAACACCTGTCCCTTAGCATCCAATATTATGGCTGTAATTCAGAATCTCTTACCTAGCACGGTTAATGTAGCGTTAGCAGATATGGCCCCAGCTGTGTTCTGGGCAGTGCAGCTGTATACTCCAATATCTTCTGTTTTCACGTCCACAATGAAGAAGACAGCATCACTGGGCATAACATGCATTCGCCGTTCTCTGGCAGCAGGAAAGTCGGTTCCTCCGTCTTTCTGCCAGGCGATCTGAGGAGTGGGGTGGCCCGTGGCAGCACATTCTAACCGGGCTGTTGCTCCCGCACGAACAGTCAGATCCATGGGCATTTTGGTAAAGGATGGCAACACTGAGGGTGAAGGAAATATGTGGTATGAATTAGCGTTGTTAAAAAAAATACATTCTCAGATACTAATCAATACTAATATTTAGTATGGAGTTTGATATCATTTAGCACTGTTATTGATACTTAAATGCCAGTTTAGCACCTGCTGGTTCATGGAAATCACTGGCATTGCAGCGAGCAGCCCCTCCCACAGCTACCTAGAGGACCCAATGTTTACATGACAGCCCGTAGCTCGGCCGGGGAACTAGTGTTGCTTTTGTCAACAAAAATTATAACGGTCATCATCGACGAACATTTATCACATGACAAAAGCGAGACGAGATGCAACGTAAATGCTGGTCATGTGACGACAACTATAACAAAATATATAATGTAATATAGTAATACAAATAAAAACAAGACTAAATGTGGTTTACAAAATAAAAAGTAATACTATTCATTGACTAAAACGAGACAAGATGTGATTTCCTGTACAAAAAAGTATTGATGTCTCACATAAGCATCACACATACACAGTATTATGATAAACAGCCCTTACCATATCCATACAAAAAAGCTGATCCTAAATTGTTCTGATTTGTACAGACCAGTGGTTCCCAACCTGGGGTCCGGGCCCCCCTTAGGGGAGCGCGAGAGATCGCAGGGTGGTGCGCACAATTTTGTCTGCACTGAGGTTACCAAAGTTATATTTGTAGACATTAAATTCATAAAATCCCAATGTCTGAGAAACATAAATGTGTGTGTGTGTGTATATATATATATATATATACACAAGAGTATAAGAACAAAAACCTACAACCGCTGTTTATTTTTTGCAAATAAAAGTAATTAATCACTCATTCTTTTTGTGTCTATGCGGGTAGGAGTTGAGGTTGGGGGTCTGACTTCTCTTGGACACAGGCAAGGGGAGCTTCAAGGAAAAAAGGTTGGGAACCACTGGTATAGACTATTTGTTCAGTAATAAAAAAAATATTCAGGCAAGTTCAGGCCAACACACTGAAGGTGACCTTCCCCCATTGATCTCTACTGAGTGAAGCATTGTGGGCCTTTAAATGCACTGCACTGAGTCAGCGAATAATAATAATAATAATAATAATAATACATTTAATTTATATAGCGCTTTTCAAAAAAACCCAAAGATGGTGAACATTTTTGAGTAGACAAAGAAAACTGAGCATTTTGTTTGTCTACTCAAACCTAGTACCGGAACATTTCTCCTCAGCTCTCCTCCGCAGAGAACCAGGGCAACGCCCCCCTGAGCACACTTTAATTTTTTATTAAAAATTTCCGCGTGTGTTTTTTCTCCCCCCTGTAGTATCAAAAATAGTTTTGAGTATCAAGGACCTTCCTTAGTATCGGTACAGAGTCTGACATTTCAGTATTGTGTCTTGAATGAATATATGATGGACAAGTAAAAATAGGATGTTTCTGTGTTTTGCTGACATCACTGTTCTTACTGCTTAACATATAGCACATAAAATTCAACATCAATAACTTTTGTGAATCTTTAGGGAACTCACTAAGTATCTATTCTCACAGAGCCAACATACTAGTGTTGTGATATTTGGAAATATACAGTCACATCGTAAATAGTCCATGCTAAGCACTTACTGTGGACAGTGAGTTTGGCCTTGGCGGAGTAGGTGGAGCCAAAGTGGTTGGAGATGACGCACTGGTATTTGCCTTCGCTGGAGGACTCCACATGGCGTAGCTGCAGAGTGGTCGTATACTCTGTGACCTGGCTCACCTCTGCACCTTGTGAGTGAAGGTGAGCCTGGTTGTGGATCTCTGCGTCGTTGAGGACCTCATTGTCCTTCTTCCAGGCAAAGGTCATGGGAGAGTCACTAGAGCTGGCCGCCGAGCACACAAACGTCACGTTGGTACCTTTGATGGCTGACTGTGTCACTGGCTGCACTGTGATTTGAGGCTTGGGAAAGTCATCTGTTCACAAATGAAAAACAAAGAAAAATTTTAATCTTTTGTAATTTATAAGAAAGATTATTCAATGCCCTAGCCACTTAAAATGATGGGAAATTAGTTTAGGAATAAACATGCAAGTTCTTGCATTTCTTTCATTCAAAGCAATATTTCTTCCATTACTAATATTCCACCATGAGAAAAGTCAGGTCTAACACACTCGGAAATGTATCCCAGGTGCCCACTCACCGCACACAAACTCTGCCTGGCTGACAGCAAAGACACTTGTGGCCTTCAACAGCTGTGGATGGGCACAACTGGCGTTAACCAAAGAGTGAAAGGAGTGCTCTACCACCCACTGTGGGAACCACTTCAGCTGACAATCACACAGCAGGCTCGATGTGTTCAGGTACCTGGCAGAAAGTAAAATAAAAAAAACATTATGATCTGATCAGTGCTTAAACACAATCCTGAGTACAGAAAAAAGAAAGAACAACAAAAAATAAAAATGAGTGTAGAGGTTACAAATGATCAACATTTAGATAAACTAGACTATTGCACCTAACCCTAACCTAGTTCCAATTTCAGGCAACTACTGAACCACTGTACAGGTATTAGCCCTCCCCAATGTGAGGGAAAGAAGAACACTGCAAATGCAATTCAGACATTTTCTACTAGTGAATCAAATAACCACATAGGTATGACAAGCCTTTTCATGCCACAGTGAAATTCCACTCTATTCAAACTCATGTATACACTATCCAGTTACCAGAAATAATTCACACTTACAGTTCATCTAGTTTCTTCATTTGGGAAAATGCATTGCCTTGAATAGACATAATGGCATTGTTGCTCAGGTCACTGAGTTGAAAGCAAAGCAAAAAACAGGGTTATAAAAACAAACATTCCATTTAGAAGATAATTTCCATAGTACTGAGTATTCTTAATACAGCAAATACATACAGCTGCTCCAGCAAGTCCAGCCCAGTGAAGGAGTTATTTGTAACTGACCGAATCTGATTCCCTTGAAGAAACCTGAAATATGGAGTGAAGGAGAATTTAGATAAATGACAAAAGTAACAACCCAGGTGTCAAACAATATGATCCAAAACTATAGGACTTAGACCTTTTCTGTAGGAGTGTAACAATATTTACCTCTTCACAAATGTCTAGTAAAATAACTATAGCTTCTATTAAACTATAAATATGTAATTAAAGCACTTCAGGACAAGTTAACTCACAATTTTCTAAGATTGTTAAGTGCAGAGAAAGGTCCGTTCATATCCTCAATGGTCCAAGAAATTTCATTGTATTTGAGGTCCCTTTGAACAGAAAGGGTGACACAAGCAAAATCACACTGTTAAACTGTACACACTGAAAACCGAGCTTGAAGTGCTCATAAAATGATTTTATCTGCGTTATGTTAGTACAAAAATCAACCCTAAAAAATTGTCACACACACATACACTCTGGCTAAACTTCCCTACAAAAATGTATTCACAGAATTGTTCACTAAACACATTGAAAATGTAAGGTTATAGAAAGCTGTCTGTTGCATTTTAGACATCCCACTCTGAAGACTTTTTCACAGTGACAATCCCAACATAAAAACTGCAATTAAGGAAGTAAGCAAAAGTGACATTTCCCTGATACTACATGGTCTCCATTTTATGACTGCAAGTCCAGGGGCCCCCATGTTTAAAAAGCTCATGTTTAAATACTTTCAAACAGCTAGTTTCCCCTGAATGCGTAGTTACAAATTATTGGGTTAGCGCGCGCACACACATGCACACGCACACGATCTTCATGCTCAGTTGCCATTTGGTTCTGTTTAAGACTAAGGCTCAGGGAAATAGAGGAATGTGGGGGAAGAGTATTAAGGTATTAAGTTGCAGCGGTCTGATTTACACAGATGGTGAAACCACAAAATGCTAATTGAGAGAATAAGAGAAGTGCCACCCGGATGTTCCCAACCAGAGATAAAGCGACGTAAAGGAGGCACACAAGTGCCCAGCTTATGCTTATTTAGATTTTTGTCACTGTTGAAAACAACCCTAATAGTAGGGTAATGTATTACATAATGATTATTTGGATGTGGAAAGAGTTGGCTCTGGCGTCTGTCTGTAATTGTGAAAGCACTTACAGCATGTGCAGATGGGAGAGACCCCTGAAAGCCCCATCAGCAATGAAGCTAACCCTGTTGTAACCTATGGTGAGCTGCTCAAGCACACTCAGGCCCATGAAGCTGCCCTCCTCCAGTCTTGTCAGCTGATTAGAAGTCAGGTCCCTGTGAGAAAAATGCAACACTGAATGAGACCTGCTTTAGGCTCATACACATTCATGCATGCTGAAAACTGTAGACAGTGCTGACAGAGTTACCAAATCATCTACTAAGAAACACCAAAGTTCACATCTAAACAGTAGTTCATAAAATACTTTTTATGATTATAATATTCAAAAGCTGTTTACTTTCTTTTGTAAGAACTGAAAATACTATCCAATTATCCAGAAACTATCCAGAAACAAAAACAACTCCAATGACCCTCCCAGAGTAGACTAACAAACACACCAGGTCACAGCCATAAACAACAGCAACAAAAGCGCAACACATTTTTCACTGCCATCAGCCTGCTCATTATCTGCTAAGCTCCCTCTTTCTCTACCCCACCCTCTCCCTGTCCTGTCTCAAATGCGACGGGACGAGACATAGTCAGTCACCCACCCTCTGTTATTACTTGGGTGGCATAGAAGAAACATAGAGAGTGAGAAAGAAAAAGAGAGAAGGAACAACATATCACTTACAGCTCAGCAAGTTTCTGGCAGAACTCCCAGGCATCTGGTCTGATGCGGCTGATGGCATTGTGAGCCAGGTGCAGCTGCTGCAGGGTAAGCAGCCCATACAGCCAGCCTTTACTCACCTCGGTCAAATTATTATACTCCAGTTGCCTGAACACACATACATTCAGACATGCACATTATTACCAACCTAATACCTAAGCAATTACAACATAATCGTCTGTAGTGGTTTCTGTGTGAGATCAAGTTTTATAGCCATAAAGAAGACAAATATAAAGAGGTGATATATAGATCCACTTTAACAGGACTAATTATGCTCTTCTTCTAATGAAAGCTTCAGTTGCTTAGTTTTTAATAGTTACATATGCTCAAAAATGCACACTCGTGTAGTTTGATTTACCATTATATGATATATCATTATTTTGCCCACCACTACTAAAAATGCACTTACAAAACTTCCATATTGCTGAGGCCCCAGAATGCTCCATCCATTAGCCGGGTGATGCCATTCCTCTGCATTTTCAGAGAGCGGAGAGTATGCAGACCATGAAAGGTGAGGCCCTCAACACGCCGCACCCGGTTCCTGCTCAGGTCTCTGTCGATTAAAACCATCTTGGGCATTATCAATAGTGGGATATGAGGAGATGTATCTGCATTGCTTTTTTGAAGTTATCCAAGTAGTTCTGTTTAAGACTTGTAAACATAAACATATGGTCTCACAAAACGAAACAATCTTTACAATTTTGTTTGGGTGTTTCAATGGAAGCAGAAGGCAGAAGGGGAAGAGAAAGATGGATTGATGGACGGACAGACAGAGAGAATGAATGACAGAGAGAGAGAGAGAGAGAGAGAGAGAGAGAGAGAGAGAGAGAGAGAGAGAGAGAGAGAGAGAGAGAGAG
>JBBJLR010000133.1:27141852-27159956 GCA_037577145.1 Brachypetersius gabonensis | reverse complement strand
ACGTCATCAACTGTGATCGGTTCCTAAGATCAGCCGAGTTTAACGAGTACCGATCGAGTCAGAAAATGTGGTTATCGTCAGATATCGATCTTCGGCCGATCGATCGGAGCATAACTATCAAAAGCTGCCTTTTGGATATAGGTAGTGTTTTTTAATAAGCAACAGTTTTTGAACATGACAATAAAATGGTCTTATGCCAGCATTAATCAGAATAATGCATTTTTCAGTGTAAACTGAGCATTTTGCTTGATGACAGATGAAGTGTGAAACATATTTTCCTCCACCTCTGGCCATCAAAACCACAAAGTTTTAAAGGCAGTTGAAAGTCACTACACGTCACTACACTACAAGTCAGTCAAAAATTTAACTGATTTGACATGAGGAGTCAAACTTAAAAAGAACAGAAACATGAACTAGAAGTTTGATAGACTAGTTGTAATGAAGTAATCATTACATCACTACACTTGATTACCCAATCTTTATTATTTTATTAAATAAACAATTCAAAACAAAGGCCCAACCATCAAGTCTGTCTTTAATGATATTTACTTTGTGTTCATGAAAATCATGGGGGAAAAACAGTTCCTACTGGTTTATATATCACTGGACAAAATTTTATTCAACAAGATAATTACACCAAGCATTACTAAAAATTGAGCCAAAATAATATCCAGTCCAGAAAATAATGTCTTGGCCTCCCCAGTCTCCAGGGGGAGGTTTGAACACAGATTATTTCCAAAAACTGAAACTCATATATAAGCTTTTGCTCGCAATAGTGTGCTGGTAGACTTGAAACCCAGCCAGTTACATTTTAGTATTTCTAATATTTCTAATGTATGCAAAAATTGCCATGGTTGCAGGGTATAAGCCCTATTTAAAATTACCACCTAAACCTGATAATCTTGAACTTGCTCACCTGTTACATCAAATAAAAAAAAAACAACAAAAAAAATCCTTTGCTCCTAAATTGGAGAAGGCAAATTACTCAACACTCTTTAGATAATCTGTAATATATCAAACCTGCCTTACCCTACACAACAGTGGGGGTTGCCTTGAAGCCCACCCCATTTGAGAAAGCAAACCTAGAATGTGGATTATGCATGTGTGTGTGTGTGTGTGTGTGTGTGTGTGTGTGTGTGTGTGTGTGTGTGTGTGTGTGTGTGTCTGAGTGAGTGTTCAGAACAGTTGCAAACCAGCATATCTCTTTACTGCCCCCTCCCTCCAGCCCTCCCTCCCTTCAGCCCTCCCTCCCTCCAGTTCAGACAAACAAGCGTTACATTGTGCCGTCTCCACACACGCTTCAAATTTGTTCTGCCAATTTTTGGCAAATGAGCTTCATTATACATCATTACGTTAATTGTCTCAGACCTCTATATGCAGTAGAATTCAAAGTAAATGCAGATCATAGGTGAGGGCACTGCTGCAGACCTGCGAGCAGCAAACAGTACATGTACAGTATTTGAGAATTATTGACAAGTGTGTGTCGAGTAAAATTATGATTTCATATAGGAACAAACAACTAAAGTTTGTTTGACTGATATTGGAAAAGGGTATGTAACTGTACACTGCAGATGAGGCTCCCATTTTAAAAAATGCAAAAAAAAAAAGTTTCATTTTGTAAAACAAAAACTTGGAATCAGTGGAGGAGCATGGAATGCCACACACACTCAGCAAGGGCACTGAAAACCATTAGCTTCTCACAAGTCAATTCAGTTTCAGCATACTTTCCCAATGAAGTCAGGACCTGCTTCTACAAAGAAATTAATGAGATGCCAGAGCCTTCCTAACCCTCCCCCCTTTCAATTCCTCTACTGCACACACATCCAATACTCATATTTCTTTTTTCCCTCCCCCTCTTCTTTCTCTGAGGGCTGTGAGAAAAGTGAAAAAAAGAAATGCTAAAGTATCGAATGCCACTTAGTTCTTATTTAAACAGTGAGGCAGACACAGCGGCAGCTCTCATTTACTTCCCTGACCCCAAAGCTCAGAGAAAAAAAAACAAATGCCGATAGCTCAGCAGCTGGAAGCAATTCACTCATCATCATTTTAATTGAGTGAACAATTTCCATGCAATTTTTTTTTTTCTTTTTGGGGAGGGGGGGGGGTCCTTTTAAAAGTTAATTGTACACCTCCCTGCACTTCGTTCTGCAAAAAATTGAAAGCTAAGCATTTTGCTCCTTCCCTGCTGGAGGGGTTTCATTCATTTTGAACACAAACAGAAACTGCTTGGCTAAAATTCGCTTGGATTTAAGTTAAGAGCATCAGGACAGTGGCTCTTCCTTGTGCTCTGACCAATTTACTGGATAAAAATCTGTGCTGACTTTTACAATTTCAAAACAAAATATATATGCTGAAAAATGAGCAGCAATCTTATTCTAACCAACCATAACCTAGTATATACCTCCATGAACACCAACATTAAAACAAACCAAAGCTCTGTATGATGGTGCGCACCCACGAACATTTAAGTTCTATTTAACAGTACTGTTGGCTTCAATTAACATGTAACTTTTTACACAAAGTAAAGTACCCACAGTCCTTTCTGTTTGCTCATAGCAGCCATGGTTCTTATTACAGGCGCCACAGCAGGAGGAGTCATCAGATGGCTTTTCCAAGCTCTGTTCTCCTTCCAATAGGAAATACCACACACATACGCAGGCGCACACACACACACACACGCAAAAAATCACAGACAGATTCTCCATTGATCCACATTTTTTACTTGAGTAAGTCTTTACTCAGAAAACTATGCTTTAAACTTATTAAAGTCTCTCTTGTTCATTTACAGTAAGAGGTGAATTCAGTTAATCTGAAGACCTCTAGATAAATTCTCATTATTATTATAATTTTTTTTAAAATAAGAATTAAGTATGCAGTTTTTATTCTTTTAACAATTCAATGAACGGAAGCCTTGAAGGGGGGGGTATAGAAATAGCTGGGGTGATAATTGGGGTACAAAACAAATTACTTTTAGATAAAATTAAATATAAAAATAATATATAATTAACCTGCATGCAGCAGATATGCCCGTGTGTGTGTGTGTGAGTGAGAGAGAGTGTGTGTGTAAAAACAGTATTATGCTGTTACACACCTGAGCTGCCCTAAGCAGCTCTACCTCGTGTCACAACACGTTGGTTCAGAGTCTCTATACGGCGTCAAGCCTTTCACTCGATCATATACAGGGTGCCTCAAACAGAGTGGTTTGTAAAGTATGAACACACCAAAACTCAGAGGAACTACTAAAAAATGGGATTTGGTAAAAAAAAACAAAAAACTATGGTAATGACATGTTTTCAGGTCTAATTATGTTTTCTAGAATTGTGTGAACAAAAAGTCCTATACATTTGTACATAGAAATTCATTTATGGGGGGAAAAAGCTGTCACAACAACTGACACATTTACAATTAGTTGCCTATTCTGCCTACAGCAGCTTAGCCCCACATATAAATAAATAAATAAATAAATATGAAGTGACTGTACCAACAAGTAGGGAAATAACAGAGTGGCATACCAATATTTGGAATATGTCACTACAAGAATAAAAAAAAACTACTGCTACCATTTAGAAGACAGAGAGTACGCAGCACAAGTCAAGGGGATGCATGCTACCTCATGTTTGTGACCCAACATTGTCTACAATAGCGAGCAAATTAGACGCCTAGCAAGGTAAACCAAAGACACCAGTAAAATAGAGAACTGAAATTACTCCGCAGGCAAGAGAGGACTTAAAAAGCAGAAACTGTATACTTACAAAACCAGAGAGGTGATGTTTCCAAAATTAGAGCCAAAATCTGGTATCGTCTTGAATTCATTGTTATTCAGCTTTCTGAAACAAAAGGATGTGGTGATAATTTGTTTCATTTGGGGCATGAGAGGAGATGCTCTTACTTCAGAATCAAAGCATACTTACATTTCACTCAGGTGCTGCAGACTGGCAAACAGTCCTTCAGGAAGTGCTCGTAATTTGTTATGGCTCAGGTCCCTGTGAAGGCAGGCAAAGTTAAAACGTGGTGACTTTCAGCACAAATTACATAGTCCCTGAGACTTTCTACAGTGGTAACCAAAACAGGTCTTAACAGTCCTAGAAACTGCCAAAAAAAGTCAGTCTGTCATGTCTGGTCCGTCTTGGCCACGCCCACATCGAAGCCCGTCACCAGAGGAGGAGGAGTCTGAGCTTTGTTTTGGACTTTTATCATTAAAAAACCTGATCTTCTTTCAAGCAGCCTCCCGTGAGTATGTCTACCCTGACCTATATGACACAGTCATGACTGCCAAAAAGTCAGCACAAGATACTACATATTGCACAGACACCAGAAGCTACATTATAAGACATACAAATGAGATTTTTTTCCAACCTCAAATGCTTCAGCAATAAGGATGTGTTTCATGAAAACGATCTACAAATCTATCTTTAAAACTTCTTTTAAGCTTTACATTCATCTTGCTAGTACTGATGCTGCAGAAGTCTGGCAAATAGACATGACTAAAATTTATTTATTTGCTCGCTCAAAATAATACACAATAAGTCATACCTTTAAGAATATCAAATTAAGGACTCATCAGTATGCTTTTAATATATCACAGGGCATATCACAACTGCAGTGCATAGCAACATAACCCATAAATGAAGTTACATGTAATAGTATTTTGGCAACATTAGAAAAATAAATAAGTACAATATCTCCCTACAAAACCGCTGCTTTCTGCTGATCTGATTTTTTCTTTAACATGTGCATCCAGCAAAAGTCTGAAATAGCTTACCTAATGCAGGAGAAACTCTCCACCAAACAGATCCTTCCTTCACATAAGAACTCCACCAAACAAATACTTCACATAATTCAACAAGTTATCTGAAGTTATCTGATGCCCCTTTTCTGGTTACCCAAGAAAACAGCTGTCCCAAACCATATTTCTTGTCCCTGAAGCAGTATCAGCTGCAGGCCTTGTACTGTAACTCTTTTCCAGGACAGAGCTACAGTTTCCTAATATTCTTCACAGGACCTAAACCCCAGGCTCACTGCTCACCAGCATGCAATCCTTTAATCACCCTTCTTTTCATTTCATAGATATTCATTTACATTTAGATCTGTAAACTGACATTTTCCCACCACAAAATGACTTCTACCACCAGCAGGTAGCAAATACACAAATTAATTTGCCATATCCAAATTCTCAGACCAGGTATTGAAACTTGATGTATTTTATATGGAGCCTTTTCCACCATCTGAAAACTCAAGATGACTAACAGACAAATAGAAAGATCAACTTGATCAACATGAGCTTGAGTTAACGTCTTAAATCTGTTCTGAACTTCATTAAAGTGACACAATCTATCACAAAATTTGTCTGATGACAACCTGACCAACAGCTGATACTATGGGGTTGAAAAGCAAGACTGTAATTGGAATTGTGGTGTTTCTTTGAGCTGAACACAGGCCCTGAGGACAACTGGAAAAGTGAGGCAAAAAAACCCCCTGTAAAATCTGTGTTCCTGATGCTGTGCTCCATCAACGCTGTGGTGCCAGACACCGCAGCTGGGCCCAACGCAACCCCCTCATCTGGACTCCATCAGTCTAAGCACAAAATGGGTGTGTGTTGGGAGGTGGGGGGTGGTGATGGGGGTTCAGATTTTCAGATTATGATATAAATATGGTGTACATATTACACTAAAATAACTTAATATTTAGGGCTGGACGATAAAACGATAACAATATGAATCGCGATAAAAAATGTGTTCGATACAATGTTCGTTTACTTCTAAAATCAAATATTACTCAGCGAAAATGAGTCTAAAACCCAGAATGAGCGTCTGTGAGGCGCTGAAGCTGTGTTTTCCACTAGAAGACGATATAAACGTGTTCGCCCAGAACAGAGAACACGAGGAGTGCATGGAGCTAGGCCTCATAAAGCACAGATCCCAGCCAAAGTGAGTCTGTTGTGAATTGTTTGTACAATTTTCAACTACTTGCTTGTAATTTGATATAAAATAAGTGACCTGAGTGTAATTTGGTGTGTGTTTGTGTGTGTTTTCAGCCTCATCCAGCTGGGATGTCCTGTGGCGCACTTGCTTGTATGTTGAATGTTTATTTGGCTACTGTTTGTAAAAAGTTTTTAAGTTATCTTGTTTTAGGAGAAGCGTTTTTACAATTTCAAGCTGTAAAAAATTGATCTCTGTATTTGTGTGTTTGACAGTAATTTCTTTAAAAAAGGGAATACATTTTAAAAAAGCACATTTTTGCCCTGTTATGTTTATATAGTAGTTTATATTTATAAAGTAAAAAATATATATGTTCATCATATTGCCTGGTTTGTGCTGAAAAAACCCAATATAAGACACTCTATATTTCACATTGCTGAAGTTTGAATTTTTGTTTAAACATAGTAATGCAAAACACATCAAAATAAGCTTGGAGTTTCTTAATAACTGCGGGGATTATGATCAGAGGAAGGTTAAGTTTGAAATAAATTTTTTTAAATGTAATATATTTTTCTCCTGGTCCTTATTTTAAATGAGTCAAAAAAAATATCAATAATTATCGATATCGACCGATATGGAACACTGATCTCGTAATACAGTTTTCAGCCATATCGCCCAGCCCTATTAATATTATAGGATATTTCACAGATTTAACACGCTTAATATCTTCCCATTGGTCTTGTACATTACGACCTCCCGAGGGATGAGGAGGTGGACAGAGAGAGCCAGATAAAGCTTCATGTTGTTCACACTCATGCATCCTCTGGAAATCCATATCGTAAGGGAATCAGATAACAACCCTTTTGGATGCAAGTATATGACTGGGCAGTTAGACATCGCTGTGCAACACACAGCAGCTGTGTCAAAAGAAAGATAAACCTACATACCCAGCCACGTTGTTATGATAAGATAGGCATGCTTAGGTTTACATGTTAGTTTATAACCCACTTGGGCCTGAAGATAAATCAGAAGTGAGGGCAAGTCACTGACGAGCAAGTGCTGATTATCTCACCACCTTCACTAGCACTAATACTTGAGTTAACACATTCTGCTCTAGTCTTTGAATGCTACATAATAATAACTCTTTGGAACATTCACTGGTTGAAAAGGCCTACAAAAATGCCACAAGCAAACGCTCATGTACCAACTGCTGCCCCCAATCAACAAAACTCAGACTGTTTGGATTGGAGGTGACATCCAGCACCCTTGCAACCATTAAAGTTAATTCAATTTGATTTAGGTAAAGCTCTTCTGCCTCTTTGTTTACCTCCCTAACTGAAAGACCTAGGGTAGAGGCCTTGTTTTCTTCTCCCCTCTCTGCCTCTTTTTCTCACTCAATCCCTCCCTCCTTCTGTGCAAGAATTACACAATCAGATCCACATGGAGTGTCTGCTTAACGGCTTCCATCGCTGGTTCAGTTTTGCTGCCAATTCAGCAGAAATAATGGGCCCCGGAAAAACAAAGGCCGGGTCATTGAAGGCTTTAAGATGTGCCGGAGAGCCACTCATAAATTAGCATGGTGCAGCGCAAAGAATTTAATCCCCCTCAGCTATGACTGGTTTTTGGCAGCGGGGTGGTAGGAGGGGTCTGCTCTGGTGTTAGAAGCTTTCCAGACTTCTTTTTTACAACCATGCGAAGCCGATGAGCACAGAAAATACTCACAAACTGCCCTTAAAGAGCAGGTCCAGCTTTTCAGACCTACACCAGGATTTTTTTTTAATAAGCATGTCAAGTACACTTAAACAAACATCTGCACTGATCACTGAACTACGAAGTATAAGGAAATAGATACAGAGCGAAAAGCAATACTTTGGCAATGGTCACAGACAGTGGAGAAACTTTGGTGAAAAAGCTTCACATTTGCTGGCAAATATATTGCTGCACGCATTTTTTTCATAATCTGAAACATACTAAAATTAATTTTATAATAAAATGTTTAATTACTTTGCGACAACAAATGCATTTTTAAAAAAAAAAAAGAGTATATATGCTAAACTATGGAAAACTAGCCACAACTAAATGAGAATTTATCGCAAGTTTAAACACTTAAAAACAAAACACTGCAGTTTAGCCACACTACACAATCACCAAATAGGTGCCGATCCAATACTTATCATTTTCCTTCAGAGGAATACTTTCCCCAAGGCAAGATCTAATAAACACCACACAGTGAGCCTCTGTCACTTCAGGGTAGATAGAAAGGACCAGTTCAGGTGTAAAGGAATACCAGAGATCCTTAAAGTCTTTTGTCTTTTAGGTTGGCTAGACGCTCCTGGGGGACAAATGCGGCTTTAAGGGGGAAAAGGCTTGGAAAGAAACAACAGTCTACAGACTCTCATGATCTGAGAGGACACTTTGCGCAGAGACCAGATGAGCGTTTGTACTCAGAAATACTACGAGACTTTCAACTTTGGGTGCTTATCAAAACAGACCTGCTTTTTGTAACTTCATGTGATGTGTGTGTAGACGCAGGCTCTGACAAATCTGATCAGAATAAAGCACTGAGGGTTTAGTGAACAAAGACTTCTGGCATTCTGCTTGGCTTTTCCCTTCATTTAACAACTTATCTAAAGGGCTGGGAGTTTAAAGTTTTGCTTAAAACACTCCTAGTCATCATACAGTGAAACTTTAGATTTCGAGAGAACGCGGGGCAGACACAATAAACAAAAAACCGAACAAACACAACAAATTCTAACGTTTTATTTCGAAAGCCAAAGTCTGCACGGCGGTGTCTCCTCACAAGTCTTTAACAAGTTTAGAACAAGCTGCTGGAGTGTGTTTTAAACGTAAGGATGAAAGGTCTGTTGCCATTAACTTACAGTTGCGTGACCCACGAAGGGGCTCTCTGAGGTGATCTTCCCTTTGTGAGTCTGCCGCTGCAGTCCAGTAAAGTTCCCAGACAAGTGCAAGCTGAGGGACACGGCTCCGTATTTCCACAAACCAGACGAGCCCCGGCGAGCAGGAGCAGGAGCAGGGCACAATTCGCAGATCCCCGAGGCTGCACCGCAGCGGACATTTTGATTCTGAATAAGTGAAAACGGTCGAGCCCCGAAACCCCCGGCCGCGTCTCCTCCAAACTCCACCCGAGAGGCAGAGAAAGAGACGATCGCCGTCTGGTCTTTAACGCACGAAAACCGTCTGTAGTTTAAACAAACGCGGTATTGTTACTCCAGCGGATCCGAGGCCTCCATCCTCGTCTGAAAGTTTTCCGATCTTTCTTCTAAAACTTTTCCCTACTTCTCTTCCAACATACCAGACTTCCACAGGACGGGCTCTGATTGGCTGAGAAACACGAACCTCGGCATAGGTAAAACAGTAAATGGGATTCTGGGTAGTGTAGTTCACAGTCAGCTGCGCAGAAAACTTTAAGTAGTAGATTAAGTCTGCCTGAAAAGTTGTTAATTGATTGAGAGACAAAAGACATTTGTTATTATACTTTTAATTAACATACAAAGCGGCGCTCATGGCTTTGTTTGTAGGTGCTCGAATAGTTTCTCTTTACAGAAGATCAACTTTTCCATGAGAGTCAATGATTGGGTTCCCTGTAAAATCATTTTTCATAAAATGAAGTTTTGGCATTAAATCTACAATATTTTTTCTTTCTTTTCTCTGTGTTTCTTCGCTGACAAAGGCTTAAATGTGTAACAAGATGAAAAGCAATAGAGTTTATTGGAACAGAATTTAAAAACAAAAACAAAAACCAAAACTACTCCTAGTGCTATCAGTTCTGCGGATGGAAGATGTCACAGTTCAGCAATTGCAGCAGCACAGTTCTTTCAGTTGACCCCTGATGCGAGTTTACTTTAAATTTTGTAATGAGTAAACTAAAATATACATTATTTATAACCTTTAATAGATGACTAATGAAAAAAAAAATGCATTGAGCGTATGTTAAATGGATTCACATGTTAATACAACAAAAACACATTTTTAGGTATTTTAATGATTATATGATCATACATATGTTTTATTATCAATGTTTTAAGTCGCATATCTGAAACACATCAGCGGTGCACCAATGGCTCTCCAAATGTAGATTGTCTTTGTGATTTTAGAATGTTTTTAAATGGAGAGTCTCTATCAAAATACATTTTGAGTCCAAGCCTACAGCGCTAGTCTGTGACTCAAAACACTCTTTTGTAATGAATTCTATGCTTCTGTTGTAGTCCCTCGCATATTTGCCCCTACTTGCAAGAGTGGCAGCGTGAACTTTTCACTAGAAATGGTTTAGGAATTAGCCAGTCCCTGCCTCCACTCAGTTGTTATCATCTGGACTGCTGTTCTGACTGAGTGTATGACATGGCATAGACACTGCGTTTGACACCAATTAACCACAGATTTAAAAGTAGTTTAGTAGTTCAAATGGAAATTGGATTGTGCCATATATTCATCAAGAAATGAATCGATTCTTATTAACTTTGCAGCACAATTTTTTAACTTGTGTTTATAGATTCTGAAAGTAACTGCCTTCAACGTTTAGCATTTTAAAATCATGTGCAAGTTGACCACAGGGCATCTGTTATTCTAACATCGCATCTGTTATTCTTAACAGAAATATTCTCTTACATGTCATTATGTGCACTACTGGGCTTAAATGTTGTCGATATTATCCCTCAAGAAATAACATTCCCAGAGCACTATTTACAGTCATCTACATTAGTGTAAACAGTTGGAAAGGTTGTTATTCATAAGGGAATTGATGAGAGAATGATACAATTTCAGGTTCTAGTTTTTAATTCTGAGGTCAAGATTTTTGTCATTACTCATGACGTACTCAAATATTACTCACTTATTGGTTTGGCTCAGATTGGTTTGGTTGCACCAACCTTCTAACAAAATAACCCCTGAAATGTGCAGCCTCTAGAACAATGGTGCCTCGCTCCAATCCAAGAGAACAGGTCTCTGGAATAGATCGGTGATTTACTCCCTTAAACACACTACCAAGCTGTGCTGGACACTAACAATTTATATTAGTTTCCAAAAACATGGCAAATAAGATCATACTCATTAAATTTTTTACTACTGGGTTGAAATTGTTACGCCAGTGTTATAGTAACCAAAACCTTTTTTGATTACATTTTCAAAGGTTATGTGGCACACGTAGCAACATAATGTCAAAATAAAGGATCTCTTTGCTTTTGACAATGGATTTTCATCCACAGAATAAAACCTGAATGTCTAAGACAGTCTTTAGTTTGCTGGAGGGTCTCACACACTGAAGCAATCATCGAATGCACAGGGGCCATAATGCATGAAGCGGAGGTGGTCATTGGTCATTGATAAAATCCCTTGGGGACTTACTGTGGTTTTAGGGCAGATTAGAGGGAATATGGATGTGTGCATGCTTGCATGTGCTGCACATATATTTTTGATGCAAAGGCTTACCTTACAGCAAAAGATGATTGTCTGATTTCTTACTCTGGCCCCTCAACTCTCCACCAAATCAGTCAAAAAGATCTGCCAAAATAGCACAAAAATGAAAACGTAACAGTTTAGTAACGTAACAAGGTAGACAGATTTGTGTCTTAGTGTTTAGTCACTGTTTAATTTAGATGTAGGAACACAACAGTGTAAAAGATCCATAACACATGACCTATACTGTATGTGGTCCAAAGCAGAATCTACAGAAAATGGAGCCCCAGAAAGCCTCTGCCAGGTATTTTGGAGCATGGACTCCATTATCCAGTGCCAGGGTTAGAAGTGGCCAGATGCCAGTCATTATACTCAGAATAGCAGCTTTAGGGGGAAAAAATTCCCAGTATGCTTTGCGCAAGAAGTGTTTGCAGCCAGTAATAATATAAGCTGAGGGATTGGGGGATGGTTGAGTTGGAAAGAAGAGGGCATACTTTGCAGGTGAAGGCAGGCAGACGGTGTTTACACTCCAGTGTTCAACCAAATGTGTAGTAGAGGGGCTGTAGCCTCTGTGCTGTAGGCAGACAGAGCGATGTTGTGTCTGCCTCAAAGACGTCCCACCAGTGAGGCTGTTGGCTTTAAACCCGTAGGTTCCAGCCATGCAGCGCTGAAAGAAGTCCTGGTTTGACTAACGTTTAAGAAGTAGAACGTAAGATGAAGTGTATTATGTGTAACGTTATGGCTGTGGTTTGACAACTTTGGCAACAGATTTCAGCAACTTTAACATTGTTTAACATTGAGTTAATTATTCCACTGTCATGGCCGCCCACTGAAAGGTATGGGGACACTTGCCATCACACTTTTCTTCAAAATCTGACCAAGTGGGCAAATGTCATCCAAAAAAGTATTTGTATTTTGGATAAGTAGGGAAGTAGGGAAGTATTTGTATTTCTGAAAACAGGACACTTCTCAAGTAATCAGGTTGCACTGTCAGATCTAAGTATTGTATATGATGAAAACATCACAGGCTTAATCTTCAGAACCTAAAGTGCTAAATGACCACAATTTTTGCTGGTATAAAAATGGTCAGATGAATCAGATGAGTATTTATTCATTTTCATAATAAGTAAGGATATTTCCACAGCACAAATTTGCCTTTAAATATATATAATTTTGTCAGCAATTATGTACATTTACATTTAGGTGAAACTGATCTACATGATTTGGTTAATGAAATGCAGATTTAATTGTTATTGTTTCAATAGTCACTTGAACAGGGCAGATAATATAGGCTATACACCAGCTTCGTTTTATTTATATGAATGCATTAATGCATCTTATCCAGAGAAATTTATAATTCTGTCAAGTTACAGAGATAGGAGAATAGCATTAGTAGACATCCCTAAAGACTTTTATTGACTTTTATAAACATGGTGTGCTTTCATGAAGAGCAGTGATGTCACCCCCAATACCATGCAATGTCATCGGTGTAAGGACAAAACATACAGAAGAAGGAAAATGCCTGTAAAATCAAGATTTATTTATTTATAAAAAAATTAGATGGACGTACAGTTTTGTCCTAACAATGACAAGAACATGAACACCCCTGAAGTGCATTGTGCATAGTTAAAAACAAATGGACGAAGGACACACAAAAGTGTACAATATGACTGCAACATATTTAGTTCCAGAACATATAACTTCCAGGAGCGATTGATGCCCAAAGGCTAACCTTCTAGTAATACAGGAACATCTTAAATCCTCCTGTAACATGGCTAGCACACTCCCAGACAAACTACTCAGAAATACTCAAACTGTGTCCCACTTGTAGGGTTATGCTCCTATAAGCAGTTGTTGTTGATGGATTGTTGAAATTTTGTAGAAGTGGTATGTTAGCTGTGTGGCTGTCGCTCATAACAGGCCAGAGAGCCCAAACAAAATTTCGTCTGTGCCTGCCATGCTTAGCTCATAAAGAGACTAGTGTGGGGACATATACCTGGCGGTTATGACACATGCCTTTTGGAATTAATGAAATAACAGGCTGTGTCATTGAAATCCATATGGCCATCAGCCAGAAAAAGTTCAGCAATTAGGCTGTAACCTCATAATTCCAGTAGGTCAGTTTTGTCAAACCATGTGCTGTCATGAACATGTCCTATTTAAGTTTATTTTCTGTTATCAGCATTTATAAAATGAGTAGTAGTTTACAGCAAATGCAAATAAACATGGCTGAAAATGGCTGTAGATTCTAAATATTCGATATTCTTTCAGAGGTAAAGGGCAGTACCTTTACATTACTATTAGGGCTAGGTCTTTGTTTTGGCTCATAAATATCAAAACACCTCCATGATTATGCTAATTGCTGGCATTCCAATGGAATTTCTATTAAATTTTACCACTAACTGTTTGCGAAACACATACATCGAAAGCTTGTACCAGACATGATCATATATATTGCCTAATATGTAGCAGTTTTACAGTGTCTGCCTAAAAAGCCCTGGCATTTAGCTGCTGCTGCTATTTTTAATTTCTAATGACCAGAGGCAGATGCCCATACTGACTGTTAGTGACCTCTAAGACTTCCAGAAGGCCTAGGCTGTGGTTGAATAGATCTTGCTGCAGGATAAAGTTGTGGGGTATCGTTATCTCTTTTCCAGACAAGACAGACAAGAAGCCCTTAGGCACATTTCCTTAGCGTTTTGAGAATTCGACCAGCTATTATCATGGCCATTTCGATAATTCCAGATAATTTCCCCTCATTTTGTGATCACAACAGAAGATTCTGCAATGGATGTCGACCTGTCAGGAGTTTGTCCTCTGGCATCTGCTGGGACATACTCAGAGGAGCCCGTAGTCCCTGATGACGATGCCAATGCCATTCCTGAGGGAGGTCTTCCCTGTCTAAAGATGAACAGAGAGCTATGGAACATTATGTGGCTGAAGGCCTTAGACAGGGAACTCTTCGGCCCTCATCTTCACCAGCGGCCGCAGGTTTTTCTTTGTTAAAAAGATGGAGGTCTTCGCCCATGTGTCGACTATTGGGGACTCAACAAGATCACAGTGAAGAACCGTCATCCACTCCCATTGTCCAACACCACCCTGGACGCCCTCTCTGGTGCTTCCATTTTCATCAAGTTGGACTTAAGGAGCACTTACAACCTCGTTCGCATCAGAGAATGTGAAGAGTGCAAGACGGCCTTCATTACTTTTTGGCTTGTGCAATAGTCCGACTGCATTTCAGCAATTAATTAATGAAGTCTTCCGTGCTGGGTCGCTGGGTCTTTGCTTACTTGGATAACATATTTATATACTACATTTGTGTTATTCTTCTCCAGAAAGTTTAATCCCACTCAACAGCATTACAGGGTAGGGGACAGTGAACTGTTGTCCATCAAGTGGGCTCTGGAGGAATGGCGTCACTGGCTTCAGGGTAGCAGTGACCCATTCATTGTCTGGTCAGACCATCAAAACTTAATCGGCATCCAGCAGGCAAAACAACTAAATCTTCGCGGGTTCTATTCTTTGAACAGTTTCATTTTATCATCTTGACCGTCCGGGGTAAAAATATATCAAGGCTCTCAGCAACATCAAGTGGTGTTGCTGAGAGAGATGGCCTCCTGGGATAGTTGTTTCGCCTCTCCGGTGGGAGTTGGAAGGTCTGCCAAGGGCAGACTTTGGAGCCCCCTCCAGCAGAGATCCCGCCTGGACAACTCTTTGTTCCCACTCCTCTCAGGCCCACTCCTCCACCATCTTGGGCCACCCGGGGGCTCTTCATACTCTTTTTCTCCTCTGAAGGGCTTTTTGGTGGCCCAAAATGGCTTCGGATGTCACTGTGTACGTCCAGGCCTTTACGGTGTGTGCCTGAGCCAAGACCTCTAACCAACCACAAGCAGGTGATCTCAAACCTCTCCCTGTTCCTCGTCGTCCTTGGTCCCACATCACGCTGGATTTTGTGACTGGACTGCCGGAAAGAACATCCTTACTATCATGGTTAGATTCTCCAAGGCCGTGCACCTGGTGTCTCCCAACGGGCTACAGCGAAAACCACCGCAGAGTTAGTCATTGAGCATGTAGTCCGTTTTCATGGGTTCCCCAAGGACATTGTCTCGGCCAGAGGGTCCCAGTTTACAGCCAAGTTCTGGAAGGCCTTCTGCCGTCTGATCCTCTGGATGCCATCCACAGACTAACAGTCAGACGGAGTGGACCAACCAACAGTTGGAGCACTTTTTGATATGTTTTTATGAGTGCTTCTGGACCCGCTACCTCACTTGGGCTGAGCTATCCCATAATTGACTTTCCTCATCAGCTACTGGTCTCAGCCCTTTTGAGGTATGTTATGGCTTTGTTTTGAGCATCAGGAGCTGAAGGTTGATGTGCCAGTGGCCCAACAGTTGGTCCGCAGGCTCAATGTGCCATTTTGAGGACTAACGATCGCTATCTCCATCAGCATCGCCGTCAACACCCACCTGGATGATTGTTTCAGGTAGCTGACAGGGTTTTACTCATAATCTTCACCTTCACACTGAGTCGAGAAAGTAATCCCCCATGATTTATTAGACCCCATCAGATCACGCACAGGATTAACCCTGTCACCTTTTGGCTCCAGCTGCCTGCCTCCCTTGGGTTCACCCTGTGTGAATGTTGATTTCGTGTAGAGCGTTTACTGAATAAAGTGCGTGATTCATCCAATCCTCTCGTTTCTGTCCACGCTTGGGTTCATCCATCATGCTACACGGGCAAACTTCTGAATCTAGTAATTCTTGCTCTCCTCCTGATCATGACAGCAAGAAGTATTTAGGGTTCTTCATTGTTTAACTAAAATCATTTAATTATTTTATAAAGCTTAACATTAATACTGGAATCAATACCCTGGAAAATGTACCGTGAATGGATGGATGGATAGTCAGATTGGCACATACTTTATTCATTCTTAGTAGTAGCTTATATGACACAGTCAGAACACTAATACATGCAAGAAAAACTGAAACACAAAAGAGAAGTGACAGCCTAGCCACAAAAAACTGTACAAATTGAAACACAAAAAAATTAAATTAAAACAAATTTTAAAAAGGTTTGTTTGCTGTTGTGTCAGAGGTATGAATTGTTACTAAAAGAGCTATAAACCAGAGTCAATTTATGCTTTTATCAACACTTCATATAGCCTTTGTAAAATAAAAGGAAGTAGTTGTTTTTTTTAATTTAATTTAGAAACGTATACAATGTTATTCTGGGGTAGAAATGTTAACATATTAGTCCTGCACGAAATGAACCAGTCAAATATTTTTCATTTTGTTTCTGAACGCCCGGTTGCTCGCTAACAAGAATGGAAGCAGGCTATGAATTGAGTCTTCATAAAACTAGAATACAGCAATTTGTCTCTGTCAATTTGTCTCTGCCATGTATATCCACAAAATTCTTGTTAAGGAATTTTTAAAAAAAGATTTTCAGTCATTTGGGGTCATTTGTAGTGGCCAATTCATGATGAAATTTTGACGCAGTAGCTGGCATTGTCAAAGTATGTTAAAAAATAAGTGTACAGAAAAAGTGGATACAGTGTATTGCTCTTCAAGAGACAAATTGCGACAAGCAAGATATCTAATTCCTTTTAACTCTAATTCATTTTAAGTATAACATTCAGGAAACACCGTTCTGAATATATATCAAAAGGCTTTCTACATTCATCTGGTACTGGAACGGGTCACTCATCGACTTTTCAAAGGACTACAAACCCAGATAAGCAGTCACTAATTAGTTGAGACAGATGCCAGACAAATTCTCATTTAGCCATCCACTGGGAGCAAGAATTATCGACTACATGTAAAATGTTATTATCTTGCTCACTGAAGCTGTGTCTCATTCATTTACAGGTCAGCAGCCTTGCAAGATTGGCACCAAAGGTAAAAAGTCATGCATCCTGTTATGCTGGGGTTTTGATTGCCATGTAATGCCTGAGGTGCTGCTGTAAACCCTTATCAAGAGTTTCACGCTCAATCAGATTTTCTCTATTGTCGGCATACCCTAATTATTAATCATTTTACAGAAAGTGTAATTATACTGAGATTAGCCAAAAGTATGTGGACACCAACGTATCTATCTTCCATTCTAAAATCATGAGAATTATTGTGGATTTGGTCCCTCTTTTGCAGCCTCCACACTTCTACAAGATTTTGGCGTGTGTTTGTGAACGAGGAATTTGTGCTCGTTCAGATGAGTATTTATAAGGTCAGGCACTAATCCTGGATAAGAAGATCTGGCTCTAATTTTTCCCAAAGGTGTCCAGCTGGGTTGATGCCAGGGCTCTGTGAAGTCCATTGAAGTCAGACTCATTAAATCACGTCTTTATGTGCACGGGGCCAAAGTCCTGATAGAACAGGAACAGGCCTTCCCCAAATCTGTTGCCACAAAGTATATCATTGTCTTTGTATGCTGAAGCATTAGTCTCCACTGGAACTACGGGCTCCAACCGAAATCCTAAAAACAGGATCTCTCCTTCAAACATTAAAGTTGGCACTATACATTCTGGTATGTAGACTTCTCCTGAATTCCACCAAACCCAGATTGATCCTTTGGACTGCCGTATAGTGAACCATGATTTCTCAGCACAGAAAATTTATTTTCCGCCACGTTGGTCACTGAATCCAGTGATGCACAGTTTTTGTGCTGATGTTGCTTCATTAGACAGTTCAGAAGTCTGCAGTGTGTAATTCAACTGATAAGTTCTATGCACTAAAAATTTCTATGCACTAAAATATGTCCATCCAGACTATATATATA
>JBBJLR010000133.1:27118739-27141752 GCA_037577145.1 Brachypetersius gabonensis | reverse complement strand
TATCCAGCAGCAAACGTTCCAGCAGGACAGTTGGGTTCCCCCGAACCCAGGCTTCTCGTCGAGAAGATGGTGTCAATCGTATTCAGAGACCAGTTGATCAAATCCATAATGTTGTGTTTTGAAAAGCAGGGCAAGGAGAGTCTCAGAGATAGGCACTAAACAGTACGAGACAGGAGAGCCAGCAGGAGAGATAGGGGAGGGAGGGAGAAAAGAAAAATGTGACCACCTTCGCCAACAACCAGAGAGAAGAGATTTGATATATTGATATCAATGTAAGACAGAATGTGGTGGTGTTTAAAAGTAAGAGGGAAGGAGATGTAATGTACTGACATTAAAATGCTACTCTACCTGTTAGCCACCAGAGGGCACCCTTGTGCTCCTGTTGGTACTGCTTTTGCAGAAGAAGAGTAAAGGTTGGTTGATGAACACGAGGCATGGTGTCAGAATCTCACTGAACTCCAGCACCACCAGTTTTATTTGTTCTATGTGCATCATATTGATGAGTACATAACATCAGTAGTAATGGCTTTTTCTTTGAAACCACTTTTTATTGCTTCTAAACTGCTATTAGCTGTTGGTGTGACATCTGGTAAGACCCAGTCTCATCAGTTGAGTAGTCAGTCACCAGAATTTTAGGACACATTAGTTCTGGCCACTGAGGTTTTGTGTGTGTGTTTGGTGCTGATGCAACCCAGGTGTAGAGGAGCTGTAGTTAAGCAGGCTCTGTGTTGCTAGGTACCTAACAACATGTCCACCATCTTTAGTAATTGCATTTAGTTTAAACTAGTGGCTTTTGGTTTATGTTCAGTTAGTGTAGTTGTCATGTGCAATTTCAAAACTTACATGCATTAAAAATCACAGAACAGACCTTCAGTTTGTATTGTTTGTATTGATTTACATTTTACAGCAACCTAACACTTTTTCAATTCTAATACCATTGTGTCTGATTCAACTTGCCTCTTTTGACTTGGGACTTGACTTGGCTGCATTTACCTGTGCTGAACCTGACTTAAGATTTGCCTGTAGGACTCAGGATAAAAAACAGTAAATACAGATGGAAAATTGTTCTCATATGTGTAGGATCAGAGAAAATCTGATTCATGAAAAGGACACACGCACATCTGCTTTTCCCTTCAGAGCTACAGACCTCTGTCTTTGGGACAATTAAGGAGGAGGTTTGGTTTTCTCACCCTTGAGAGAGGAGATGCCACAGCCTCAATAAAAAAACCCAGATAATTTAAACTAGAAAAGGAACTTTGCCCTCACCAAATCTCTGAGGTATCAAAGTGCGAACCCTGATTGCCCAAATGGGCAATAAACAAACAAAGTGTGAAACTTTTGTGTGAGTGTCTGGCAGAATCCGAGACCATATCAGCCTGACCCAGCAGTCACAGTCACACACACACATACACACAGACTGAATCCTTCAGAAAAGTAGGGGAAAGGATCAATTTCTGTGTTTCTTACATGCTTTCAAAATTACTTGAATTTGTAAATGTGTGTTTGGCAACAACTACACTGTTTGCTAACTCTCCCTATTTAATTTGCAAATCATCCTGGTATCAACCAGATACATAGCTCTCCTTCTGTCACGTTCCCCTTTTCTCTCCAAATGAGGACAAGCACGGACTTCCATCTTAAATGTATTTTATTTAACAATAAAGAACAATCACCAGGCACGAGGGTCGATATTCTTCCACTAACAAAACACAACATAAAACACAAAGTATACCTTGAAAGGAAAGCAGTGCAACGGTTGATCCACACCCGTGTACAAAAACCCAACCTAATCACCCAGTCACCTGCGCCACAAATCCCCAGACATTCACACATGATTAAACCCACATAGTGATTACCAATGGAACACAGGTGAACACTAAACACAAAACACATGACTTAACCTCTAGCGGCCACCCACTGCCACTAGTCCCCAGACATGACACCTTCAAGCTTCTTCCTTCCTTTTTGATAAAATAAATCATGAAATGAACAGTGAGCTATAATATCCATGTTTATAACAACCATTTGACTTTAAAACATACTTTTGAGGAGAAATCCAGGCAGCTCCTTTAAGAAAGTCATTAATGACCATTTGATTCTGGCCATATGCACAAAGGGACAGAGATATCTCATTGATTTGATCTAAAACTTAAATCTCTGAACATGTCTAAGGATATGAATTGCTTGATTACTAAAGGGAATTGTAACAACATGATATTCTGGCGTTTTGGTTTGAATAATTATGGATGCATTTAGACTGTGTATGTAAATTAAGCCATAATCTGTGATATGTTTGTCAAATGTATAACGTGTTTGATGTCTAAATGGCCACGAGATCACCCTAGAAACAAAATTTAAAAGTCTAAACTTTCAACCACAGATTGTTCCAAAGCTATGCAGAAAATAGAAGTTCCACACTTAGCAGAGTCATAAAGTGACTACTTCCTCCCAGCCTCAGGGCCCAAGGGAGGGAGACGTCCCTTTGTTACTGGTCTAGCCTTGTGATTGGCTAGCAGTTAAGGAAGATGGGGGGCAAGGACTAAACTATTTCTGATTATGGGGTATGTATTTAAATTGTTCACAAAGCTCGCTGTTACAGGATTTTTCAGTAACTTTCAGTAAACTTATCCATATCATTATCACATCATCTCATTAATTTTTTAGTCTGTGTTTTGTGTGTTTTATGTTGTCTCTTGTAAAATAAATGTTGTCCTGAGCATGACCAGTATTTCAACTTCTTGTCAGAAAAGCAAAGTCACTTCTTCCAGTGCAATAAAGTGACCGTTCTCTTAAATTTAATAATAATAATCAAATTGATCCCTAATTCCCCTATTTCAAGTAAAACTCTTTTAAGATCTATATAAGGTTAATTGCTGTATCCTGTCTGAACTAGTTTGCTGGACGAACAGTTCATGCAGATACTTAATAAACCCTGCTTGAGATAATAATAAATCTATTAATAAATAATAAATTAATCATTGATTATTAACTCATCAATTGATGAATATAAGGGGAAATCAGTCCAAACTGATTCTGGTGGAGAATTTAAATAAATTGAGCTTAACTTATTTTACATAACTGGAGAATAAAATAACTTTTATTTCCAAAAGTAAATTTCCCTTACATATGTCTCTTCATTTCAGACAGCAAAGCAACAACATGTGTGTGACAAAGGCATTCCATGGTCTGACTTTATAAGATAACTCTCTCGTATTTAATTATAACTCCTGTTATCTAGGAGCAATTACATAGGTTTATGCCAGGTCCCATATGCCGTTATGTATGGTCTTGTGACATGTTACAAATGCATTTATAATGCATTATGAACACAAGATTCTTAGGAAGGATTAGTAAAAACACTTTTAAGTTGTCAGTAGAAAAAAAGACATCCGTTGTCACTAAACATTAGAAGCAACCTGACACGGTAGGCTTTAATTCAGGTGGGGAGAAACAGAGGGAACCAGAGTAGAACGTCATGCTTGATCATGGGGTTTATTTACAAGACACAAAACAGGAAAACCAAAACCAGGCACGTGGGTCAGAAACATGGACAACAGAAAAACACACTTCACCAGAAAACCAGACGTTGAGAAACAGGACAGGAAACAGGGCAGGAACCTACACTGGGGAAAGTGAGGTTAATGCTACCATGTCTGAACAGACACGGAGCATGAACTAAATACCGAGAACACAGGGACAAGAACCAATGAGAGAAACAGGGTAATCTACACGAACTGAAAACAGGTGAAAGGGTAAACAGACTAACGACAGGGGCACGTGACTATAACCAAATCAGACGACACAGGGAACCCCTAGTGGGCCTACATGGGAACAGGAGGGAAACATGATCAGACAGGAAACAAGGAACAGGAGCTAAACATGATCAGACAGAGAACAGGAGGGAACCAGGAAACAGGGACAGGAGGGAACCAGGAAACAGGGACAGGAGGGAACAGGAGGGAAACAAGATCAGACAGAGAACAGGAGGGATCCAGGAAACAGGAACAGGTGGGAACCAGGAGCTCACAGGAACCAGGAGCAAACAGGGAACAGGAAACAGGAATCTAACTGGGACCAGGGAACAGGAGTAAACAGGAACCAGGAAACCGGGGACAGGAAACAGGGCCTAACCGGGAACGGGAGCTAACAGGTACAGGAACATGAACAGGGGCTAACAGGAACACAGGTAAACAGAAACAGGAGTTAAACATGAACAGGAAACATGACTAACAGGAACTGGGGCTGGACAGGGCTAGACTACACAGGGACTGGGGCTAGACAGGGCTAGACAGGGCCTACACAGGAACACAGACTAACAGAGGAACAATGGGGACATCTGGTGGCGAAATACAGGAACAGAAACATGCACTTGATTAAACTCAGAACAGAAAACAGGAACATGGCATGAAACACAAAAACATGGCAAACAGAATACAACACATCCACGGCCTATCACTACAACGCCACTTATGGCTGACATCAGTCTCTGAATAGAAACATAAAAGAACATAAGCAATCACACAAAGAACACAAGATCAGAGACACAGAGAACTCAGGAGCATGATAACCATTAACCAGAAACACCATCCAGAACTAGAAAAGAAACAGAAAAACAGGAACATGACAAAAAAACAGAGCAAAACCAGTCCAAGCCGTTACACAACCACTATCTTCACTTTCTGAATCTTCAACACATTGCTCTAAAATGGGCAAAGAAATAAAAGCTCATACAACAGGTATAATATAATGTTACATAAAGAACTTTTCACCCGAATACACCCGACTAAGACTCAGGTGGATCTGCTGCTCAGTGCTGATCACTTATCCAGGCTGTGCCTGTCACTTCTAAAAATCTTGTTTGACTTTGGGTGGTTGGCCCCATATTCCTCTAGGGTCCATATTAAACAGCCATCTTGCCTTCTGCTGACAGAAATACATTTATCGAGAATCGGGTCATGTTTCAAGCGACAGCTGGGGGAACTGCAAGCCACCTCGCCACCACTGTTAGCATTCAATTGGACAGTCTTCCTGAAAGCTTACTCTATGGTTGCTATGCTCTGCTGATGCACATGGTGAATTTCAGACAGCAAAGTGACTGGAGCCAGCATGGTTTTGGTATTGCAGAATTCCTTAATTTGGGTCTTAATTTGGTACAAACTTTTTTCCATCCTTATTCTAACGTAAATAATAGCACTGAATATTTAGATTGCCCTAATGTTGTGGCTGCCTTTCATATTTTAAAGCTATTTGGTAACACTTTACCCTGAAACACTGATGTATCAACACCATAAACATTTTATGGCAGACATCATATACTGTCATTAAAATGAGAGTGTCACCAGGACTAGTCACTGACAGAAACTATGTGGTTTGATGTCATGATGGTAGGTTAACAGGTAACACTAAACTTTATAATAACATTGTAATATCTGCCATGACAGTTACTAGCAATAGTAATATAAGACTGTTATGTTAATAGACATTAGCTTTTGTGAAAGTTGAAGTGTTTAAAGTGTTAGAAGCTATTCTCTATCTCTCTTTGTCCTTCACATCCTATCTCTGACATTAGCTGGAAACGATAAGAGTAGAACCATGTTAAGTTGGTGATACTGTTGGAACACTGGATTGGTAGATGGCATACTTTATAATAGCTTATACTTGCTTTCAATGTGCCACTCCACAACAAAATTTCCTATTTATGCACATTACTTGTATCTATACGCACTCACCATTTTAATTTCTCCACAGACAGTACATATGTACTCCATAGTTTTAAAACACAGATTGTAGCCCATTTCTTGCTCCAAGATTTACGCTCTCCATCAGTGGCATTGGACCACCATAGGCTCAAAGCTGGTCAAAGCTGATATTTTTTGAGTTGTGGACAGTTCTCAACACAGCAGTGATACTAACATGGTAGTGGTATGCAGTGTATGATCATGATATATATTTACATACAATATACCTTTACTGGCCACTTTACAACTGTTTGGTATTTACAAAATCATCAGTGCTTTGCAACTAGGTGCCCTCAGGCACAAAACTATCTAGCTAACAGAAGAAACTTGACTACTGCAAGGCACTAGTTTGCAATAATCTAAAGTCTAAAGTGAGTTCACAAATTTAAATCTAATTATTTATTTGATGTGGAACATTTTCCGTGAGACATGGGCATCCAATTCTCCATCCTGCTAGGTGCTTCATTTATGATGCTCTGCTTAATTTAGAGAAGCAAATGCCTTCTCCTAAATGTTCTACCTCATCAAAAAAATGACTAGATGTTGCAATATTAATATGAAAGTAGTCTATGGGATCAGGTATAAAAGCTATAAATATGACTGGATATATTTTCTGTTTCCTAGTGTAAACACGACCACAATAAACCTTTAATTGAAACAGGTCCTGTAGATTGTGTGAAGGCTTTTTATACTTCTTCAGCATTTACACATTTCATTTACACAAGTGAACCATCCACTAAGTTTTTAGACAAACAAAAATGCTACTTCTAAAGCCTCACTTCAGAGAGTGTAAGGTCAGTTGGCTGCTGAAAGACATGATACTTTTTTATCTTCAGAAAGGCAAGCTAAATGAACTTCCTTCAAAAAGGTGCAAACCATGCAACCTTGCACAGTTATTAGAGTGCATCAGTCTTGTTAATATTAACAATTAATGGGGGCTGTAAAAGAGAGGGAATCTCAAGATACAGCCCAAACCCTGTCTTTCTGCAAGAATCGATAGTACAAGCTCGTTATTGTGATTAATTTTCCCCTCATCCCGCTATCGTCTCACCCGCCTCAGTCTGGCCGTGCGATCACTATCATCCCCTGTGTTCTGATCATTTCTAATTACATTTAAAAGGTGGCCATTTTGATAGATATTAATTACATCCCCAGACATTTCCTTAATTCTGTGCTCTTCCCAAGCCCTTCTTCCCTCCTCCGCCCTGTCCCTCGAGTCTCAATTTAATCCAGTGCAATCCTGTTAGAGCCTGGACATGGTAAAGGCAATTCAGAAAGAACATGTCTTATCTTCAAGATCAGATTCAGTCTCAAAGGAATGGGAAAATCTGCTGTGTGAATGGAAATATAGGAGAGTGGTTTGAGGTGTGTGCGAGATTTGTGTGTGTGTGTGTGTGTGTGTGTGTGTGTGTGTGCCTGCGTGCTCTCTCTTTCCTCCGCCTGAGTGGCTGCCAGATCTGACAGCTGAGCTTCCCAGAATTCCCTTGGGTAGGACTCTAGAGGTTGGAGGTTCTGGTTGCTATGTGAACCGCACGGAACAATCTACGCAATCCAAAGGGCTATTACTCATCTCGGTTGCTTTTCTCTGTGTAGCAGGGCGAATATTTTAGGGTCTAGGTATTAAGTGCATGACCAGCCCATGACAAATAAGCTACAGCATGACACCAGAACAGAAGATAATAAAAAGTAAATAAAAAAAGAGTAAAATACATACATATTCTCCTACTTATTTTGGGTCATGAATTTCACAGCTCAACATCCCCCCTAAATATTGTTCTCTGCTTAACATGGGACACTACAAGCAGAAACAATGATTTAAATTTCATCTACCACTTTTCAGGTTTCCAGGTAAAATAAATCTTTAACACATCTTAAAAAATGTCATAACAAAAATTTGTATATTTCAGTAAATTTAGTCAATCTGCGTATATTTGTATCCGTCAACAAAGTCGAAATCGATTAGTCGTTTGATGACATCATCCACGCATCCAAGGAACACAGGTGTCCAACACTGAACAACTTCTATTAAAGTTTCCTGTAACAGGAACAGTCAACACTGTCACGGACAGAACACTAATGAACGGACTCGTTGCCCAGATATGTTGCATGGTGGAAGAGTCCTAACGCGGATGGCACGAGAGAGCTGGTGAGCAACGCTTTTTGTTCTAAGAACGCTCCAGTAGGAGTTAGGGATCGCACCAAACGAACCCACGTTCTCACACACACACAGGGGAAGGACGGAACTGCTCTGAAGAGCTGAAGTACTCACGGTACGGTGAACTTGAGATGCCAAGCATGAAGCATGTAGCTTCAATGTCTGTGTGCCATACGTTACCTGCTTCTCGCTTTTATACCTTACGCAGGGTAATTTCCGGTGCTGTTTGACCCTACGTGACCCAGTGTGCGTGACAAACACGACTTGTGCCTCTGAAGCCAAATAAATTTGTATACAATAACTCCCCAGTTTTATGCGGATAAGGAGTTGCAGATTTAGTCACAAGCAGATTTTTTTTTTACTCAATAATTTTGCGCAGAAATCCCCACAATAATGTGGAAATTGCAAATGTCCTCCGTCTTTTTTGCTTTTTTGTGGCAATAAATATATTTTTTCTGGATGTTTGTACACAAGGGGACTCAGGGCAGGCTGTAGCCGACCTGGAAGCACTTTTTTCGAATTCCACACCAGGGTTGAGCCCCCGCGCTCTAAGCGCGATTTCTCCATGGTGCAAGCACTCCACAGTTCGACTGATTTCCAGGAGACATTTCCAACAAGCCCTAATTTGTATTTTAGCCCTAGTAGATCAGGGGTTATTCCTTGAAAACTGTTCACCTTGCCGTGGTGTCTCAATACTTTTGTCCCGCAACCAATACGGGTTTATCTTTACATTTTACATGAGTTTAAAACTAAATGTTCTGTGAGCATATTTGGGGACATATTTAGGGTTTACACTATAAAAATAGGCATTTTTTTTACTTAAACACAACATATTGGTTTTTCACTATATGCGTGGGCTCTGTATATTGTATATTGTATATATAAACTGTATATTTATTTTAGGGGTGTAAAATTGACACATCAATTTCGATCAATTAATCACTGAAAAAATGAATTTGAGAAGCCGAGTGCAGTGCAATCCACATTAAAATGCTTCTGACACCCGTGCGTGAATGTACATAGTCCTAAACTCCACCTTTTAGACAGACTTAGTTTTTTCATTGTTCTTGATGACGCATTTTTTATTTTTTCCTCAGCATATTAGGGCATATTTTTGATTGCTGTGGCCGTTACAGCACATGAACAGTGCAGAAACAGCTTTTAAATAAAAGAGAAATTCTGTAATGTTGATCTGTAATGTTGAAATTCCATAATGTTGATTATTCATTCACTTCCATGCTGAAGTTCATTAAAAAATTTTTAACAAAAATAATCGCAGAGCTTGTAATTAATTATTTTTTTTACACGCAATTTGGAAATTGAATAAATGCAATATTTTCAGCAAAGATTGATGCATAGTTACTTTTTATGTCATGAATTGAACAAAGATAAAAAATAATAACATTATTGTGGCACTCTGAAAAAGTTTGGGCACCCTACATAATCAGTACTTAGTAAGACCTCGTCTGGCAGATATCACAGCATGCAAACGCTTTTTAAAGCCAGCTAAAAGTTTTTCAATTCATGTACTTGGAATTTTCTCCCATTCTACCTTGGAAAAGGCTTCTAGTTCTGTAATATTATTTTGTTGTCTTGCATGTACAGCTCTTTTAATATCTACCAACAAATGTCTGATGAAGTTGTCAGGGGGCTGTGATGGCCATTTCAAAACCTTCAGCTTGCATCTCTTGAAGTAGTCCATGGTGGATTTCGAGGTATGTTTAGGATCATTGTCTTGTTGTAGAAGCCATCCTGATTTCAACTTCAGCTTTTTAACAAATGGTGTGATGTTTCCTTCCAGAATTTTCCCGTATTTAGTGGAATCCATTCTTCCCTCAACTCACGCAATGTCTCCTGTGCCACTGGCTGCAACACAACCCAAACCATGATACATCCACCCTCATGCTTAATAGTTGGCAAGGTGTTCTTTTCATGAAATGCTGCTCCTATTTTTCTCCAGACATGCCTTTGCTTATTGTGGACAAGGAATTCTGTTTTAACTTCATTAGTCCAGAACACTTGTTTCCAAAACATATCAGGCTTCTGTAGATGTTCTGTTGCCTACTTCTGACATTGGAATTCATGATGGGGATGCAGGTAAGGTGTACTTTTGCTGACTGTTCCATGAAGGTCTTGTCTGTCCAAGCATCACTGCACAGTGGAACGGTGCACCACCACTCCTGAGTCTGCTAAATGTTCCTGCAGTTGTTTTTTTTTGCCTAAGCATAAACAACCAGCACAGAGACAAGGGGCATGGTGGACAAGTTCTGGACATCACAGTTTTTTTCATGCCAAAATATAATTTTTTCATGGATTTTTGTGCAAAATTATTAAGAAAAATATGATTTACTAATTTTGTGACAAATATTACCATAAATTCAGTTACATTTCCATAAAAATATAACTATACTTTTTTTGTACTGTCCAGAGAAGACAACGAAAGCATATCTTGGGATGGTGAAATACCGCTGTACTCAGAGGCAAGAGGTTTGAAAGTAGCCAATCCGAGAACATTATTTATTTCTCCTTTTTCTCCTTACTGCTGATTGGCTGCTGCCCTTTGGTGCAGCTGCAGTCCATAATTTACCCTGTGGAGCATCCTGAGTGTTTTCGTGTTATTTGTTTTGTTCTTCTTAAAGCCCTTTAATTTTATTACTGTAAATTAAATTAATGTATTACTGTATTTACCCTGCTTGTACCAAAGACAATGAAAGTGCATAGCAATGAAAACGCATGTGCATGAATCACAGCACAGTCTATGTAGGGGTAATTTTGATATTTTACATTCTAGCACTGCGGGAGGCAGCAGTTTGGTGTTTACTGTACAGTACAGATATGGGTATATCCTTACATGATCTGGAAGTTCTCCTCATTTTATACTGATGCTCAAGGTGTCAGATGTCATAAACTTTGTCTGGTGTTTCTATGTCACATAGATCAAAAGTTATTGTATTTTTTAAAAATGTATTGTATTTTTTAAAAATGTATTGGTATTATTGGAGTTTTTTTAGTGTCACATGCAAATGCCCATAATGAACAATGGGCAAATTTGAATTATTTTAGGTATAAAAAAACCCCAACAAGGTCTTTGAACCCAGGAGAACTTTTAGGACAGCTCCTGGTGGATATACTAGAGGTGAATTGAGTACCTGCAGAGGCTAGCATGGTTAGCATGGACTAGATCAGGTATCCCTGAGACAGCTGATCTTCTAGGTCCATTTGAAGAGCCACCAGGCTTGTTAGTGGAGCCTCTAAAACCCATGCCAACCCCGCTAGGCCTGTTAGCCCAGGAATTAGGCCTGTTAGCTGGGCAGCTAATCCCATTAGCTGGGCAGCCAGCAGACCTACTAGGCCCACTAGAAGAGCCGCTAGGCTCATTAGAGAGGTCACTAAAGCCTCTGCCAGCCCTGAGTAGCAAAGAACCCAGGCAGCAAGGCCTGTTAGTCAGGCAGCAAGGCCCAGAGACTCTCAAAGCTCCCCGCAGGGGTTTCCACCCAAGAGTACAATGATGGGTTTCCTGCAGAGGGGCTCCGCCCAAGAGGACAGAAACTCTCAATGGCGAGCGTCTGGTAGGACCCACCGGGGTCGTCCTGGCTGTGTGGAGCGCCGGCCAGGATGTAGTCCAGAGAGAGGTACCAGGGTGGGGCTCACAGGAGGCTCTGCCACCAAAGACAATGAGACAACCCGAGTACAGTGATGGGGTCCCTCCAGAGGGGCTCCTTAGAGGTGGCTCCACCCTAAGGACAGAGAAGGGCTCCCTGGATGAGGCTCCGTCCAAGAAGACAGAGACTCTCAAAGGAGAGTGTCAGGTGTTGTACAGAGAGAGATGACAGGGTGGGGCTCACAGGCTCACAGGACACTTTCCTTCGCCTGCCCCGCCTTCGCCCTTGGGATGTTATGGGGGTCTGTTGGCATTCTAAGTGAGGGGGTACTCTCAGGACTGGGGACTGTGACAGTTGGCAACCGCTAGGGGCTGCCCTTTTCTGTTTGTTTTGGTTAAGATTTCTATTATGAAGCGGGTGATGGGTTTATGAGTCACAGCTGGGTGTTATCAGAGTTAAAAGCACAACAAATGGTAAGCATGTGGAAAGGCAAATACCAGTTTTAGACTGTCTCACACCATTTTAATTTGTTGAAATTGGATTTAGTTAAAGAAGATTGAGGACTGCATATAAATTATAAAAGACTATGTCACATAATTTTCTCAACACAGAAAATACAGGAAGTCATTTTTCTAGGCCCAAAGGTTGTCTGCAACAAAACGTCAGATATAATGCAAGATCTTGCTGGTTCTTCTCCTTCTCCAGTGTCAACTATAAAAAAAAAATCTCAGTGTCATTATTGGACCAGATCTGCCATTCGTACAATTTGGTACTCTTAATAAAGCAAATAGCTTTAGTATTTTTTATCAATTAAATATTTAATATACAAGTTCAGAAACACACTATTCCTACAGGATGCAGCAACAGGATGCAACCCCATTATTAACTCCAGACTGTACCGGAATGTACTACAATCAGACAGCTCCAACAGCTTATTTCGGCTAGAACCTGGAAATTAGACCATATTAGCCTGGTATTATAAAGACTTCTAACAAATTTTTATTTTAATTATAAAATTCTACTATTAACATATGGTCTCCCACCTGAGTGCTTAGATTTCAAAGTGCTGACTATATACTCATCCCCAGATTTATGAAAGCCATGTTTTCATATAAAGCCCCCAGCTGGAATAATCTTCCAAATAACATTGTCATTATGTCTGGCCTTTCATAATTAACTTTTTCTGATAGATGAAGGGTGTAGAGCTAGACGGTAACGGGTACAGAGAGCTCTAGTACCACTCTCGTAGGATGCTAGCGCTGTCATTCCACCACTATTCACGTTTAGTCAAGTTTGGGAGGGAAGTGGGGGTGTCAGTGTCTTCGGGTGCTCTCATGTCTGTCATATTCCTTTCAAGCTAGGTTGTTATAGCTAGGTATTAACGTGTAATATTTACAGGTATGATTTGTACACTGCAAACTAAAACATAACTCATTCTGTTTTCTGTTTGTCTCCCAAATGGTCTTTTGGAGGGGATAAGATCTTTTACTCATCTTTCTAGTTGGACTGCACACTACTGGTGCTCCACCTCAACCACCTCAACTCAGATCTGTAATTGCTGTAGTCTTTTGCCCAAGTGTCCTCGACTGGTTTGGCTGCTTTGGACTCCCCAAAATAAGGCAACTGCTATTCAAACGCACCTTTTCTTTATCTATGAAATCCCCTTCCCCCTGTGGATTAAAGACTCTCAAACTATGCCTCACTCAGACTCCAACAAAAACTACAACTGTCTCCATTGAAATGTTCTTTCTCACTCTCTGGGTTGACCAGAGGAGGATGGATTTGCCTTTTGAGAAGTAAATTTCTTCCTCCAGCAATTTATCCTCGCTTCTGTCACCCTTGGCTTGCTCAGTAAGGGCTCAGACCCGGATTACGTAAAGCTGGTTTGTGACAACATCAGTGGTAAAAAGTATGATATAAATAAAAATCAATTGAAATGGGTCAGAGAAAACACAGGCAATAAAACAAAGCACAGAGGGTACACTTGATAACTAGGCAAAGCTTAGTATACTTTGCACAGGTAGATCGTCAGGGAGGGCTATATATACTTGTCACATCCCCAGTCAGAGGCTGCTCTTGTTTAAGTTGTGATATTAAGGACTTTTATTTGAAACTGGTGTTTGTTCTTGTTTCTGTATCAGCTGTTTTGTGTTTGGTTAATTAAGTTTGTTAAAGTATTTTAGTTCCAATGTTTTGGGTTTTAGTTGTCTGTAGGTTTTAGTTGTCTTCCTTCTTTATTTGTGTTTTCGGCCATCGTACCATTTGTTTTGTGCTATTCAATAATTAAAGCCAAGGAAAACAGTAATGGAAGTCTGCATGTGTGCCTCCTGCCAGAGCCAGCACACCCCTAATGTGACAATACTACTTGAGCCTAGTACTCAGGTGATCCTGATCTCCACCTCTGATTCCATACCAGGCCTTACACCTCACTAGTGGCCGTTCCACTGGAAGACTGTGAAATTCTTATTCTGTGTAATGAGAGGTGGAATGGAACGAGCCGATGCTTTGTACTGAATTAAAAGTGCTGACTCCCATTGAATGAGAGCCAGCTCCCCACTTTGTTTCCTTTCGCTGCTCAGCTCTCACTCTCAGTGGCTCAGCTCTGCTAAAAGCAGGTCTTTGTTTGGCAGCATGGCAGCCTTATGGCCAATCACATCTGAAAATATAGGATAATACCATTATGTGAAAACAGAAAGGGCAACAGACACGAGAGTGGAGTGTCTGTCTGTCCCCTTAGTCAGTGAGTGAGACAGTAGACAGTGATGAAGAGCAGATTGACATTTCATCGCAAAAACACATAAATATTACTGACACCCATAAACGAAGCAGCATCTGGCTGCCGTTTAAAGATTTTGGGAATAGCAGAGCAGAGTGCCATCACTGTAAAATGAAAACAGTAAGGGCAGGTTCCACCACAAATCTGCACATACACATCAGAACGGTCCATCCCACAGTGCAGTTGGACATACTGTTTGGTTACTGAGTTTGGTTCTGTTTCTGTTCTGTGGATTTGTTTTCAGTGTTAAATTAAAATTAAAAGTTTGATTAAAATATTAAACAAAAGTCAAAAATTAGGCAATTATAAAGCTTCTCATAGGGTTTATCAACATACAAAGCATTCATATTTGCCAGGGCACCCCTCGTTCACCGCAGTCCAATGCTTCACTCGGTGAATGGGTTGGTGACCCATTAAAATGAATGGTGTGACTCGCCTGCTGTGGAAACATGCCTCTCCACAAACTGATAAATCAGCATTGTAGAGTTCTTCAATTCTTAATAGTATGTACAGTCGCTGCTTAAAAGATAACACAAAACAATAAAAACATGTTTGTGAATACTGGATGGTTTATCACTAACAAAAACAAAAGTCTAGATTTTTCAGCTTTTTAAAATCATAACATGTCCATCATACAAATATATTCTATCAGCTATCTGAAAATAAATAGTCTAATTTAGTGACCTCCAGAATATGTGGAACTTTCATGGCTACTGTAAAAAAAAAGTGCTCATTAGTATGGACTCTTTACATTTTATGGAGGTCCAATATTTCCCAAATGTTCGTCACAATATTTTGGTTCTTTTATGGCTCCAAATTACCCCTTTTAGCACATGTATGCCTCTTTCTGTCTTTTAACTTCCTTCTTATCTTCCTCCTCATTTGACTGGAGCTTTTCAAACCGTGGTTTTGTTAATAGGCTTTAACTTTTACTACTACATCCAGGTTTAGTATTCCTGTATACGCTCCCTATAGCAGTTTAAGGCACTGGTGGCTTGTGCACTCTTCACTGAGCGGTATAAATAAATATATGCCTTTCATGCAATCCAAGGTCCATACATCGAGACCACTCACCTGTATAATTACAAATTGACAAAAATGCTAAATTGACTGTGAGAAGTCAAAGTGTGCATAGTAGGAAACATTTTGTTTACTCCAACGAAAATCAATATGCAAACTCATTCTGCTCTGTCAGTGGATGCCAACCCAAACATCTCTGTGAACTTTGTGTCTGTTTTTGAACAATTAAAGGTTATTTTATTCACATATAGGTAATGTATGATCCATTTGTATCTGCTTTAAAAAGGATAAATTCCTAATTTGAACATTGTCAGTTTGTCCTATCTCTGTACTGTATTCTGTACTAACCTTAAAAATTGTCACCATTTGCCTTTTTCTTCAGAAGAAACCATCCAGAGTTTAGTTGCCAGTGGTCCTGGTCCTCATGTCAGTGTTTGCATTGAAGGTTTAATTATGTTGGATGAAATCTTGTGCGACTATGAAGGCCATAGTTACATTTGGAAAACAAGGGGGTGGTTGTTCAAAATGCTGCAACAGGGAGGTAACAACACTTTCTGTTTTCTTTTTCAGCACATAAAACATTTGAAAGATTTACTTGTACTGTGATTTGACTGCCTTGTTGATTCCAATAAACACATTGTCCTTTTGGGAATATAATTAACAAACCTCTGCCAAACAAGACTTTTTTACTATTCAAGGTCAACTTGGTGTGTAGAAAAGAATCACACTCTTAGGAGTGTTCACTTTTTGGCTTTGCAGTCTGAAATGAACACACATACACAAGATAATTTTTTCTTGCTGTACTTACTCAGTGCAAGTGAAATATATACTGTAATAGGAACTGTTTGGAAAAAATAGTCAGAATCACTAAAGGATTGTCCCACTTAAAAAGAACCTGAGTCACCTTTTCCATTGCAGACTGAGCAAACTGGCTTCCACCTGTGATCAGCTGTAATATTCATGAGTTCACCATAAAAACAGCTATTCTAGGAACACTCGAGTGCCAGTGCAACTGAAAGCAAACGATCAGCTATAGGTGGTAAGGCAAAGTCAAAAGATCTCAGGGACAAATTATCCCTAGGAGCACAGTATAGTTTATGGGATTTGTTGAAATGAATGGTCTCTGTGTGAATGGGAGGGATTCAAGAAAAACACAGCCCGTCAAATGGCCAAGTTTGGACTGAGCTTTGCCAAAATGCACCTCAAAGAATCTAATGCCAAGTGAGAAAATGTGCTATGGTCAGAATCAAAATATTTGGCCTCAACATTAATCTGGTGGAAAGTCAATGCGGCTCATCATCCGAAGAACACTATTAAAGCATGGAGGAGGGAGTGTAGGGGAGTTTTTCTGTGGTAGTAATGTCTGGGATCCTTACCAGGAAAGAAGGAAAATATGGATGATGTAAAGGAACATAAAATTATTGAGGAAAACATGTTGCCGTCTGCCAGAAAGTTGTCAATGGGAAGATGTTTCACCTTCTAATATAGTCCCAAAGCACACAGCAAAACTGGCCGCATACTTGCTGAAGGAGAAAAAAGTTAATGCCCTTGCATGGTCTAAGCAAAGCCCAGGACTTAAATAAGGTACGATTAAATACACCTTTATTAGTGTCCAAGTGGGAAATTTGTATTGTTACTGCAGAAAGTGGACAGTACAAATGTAAGAGCAGCAAAAACAATAGAATAAAAGCTATCCTACACAATAATATAGTAGTAAGAGTACACAAATATACAGAAAATATACAAATATACAAAAATATAAATATAGACATTTGTGTGTATACATATACTGTATGTTCCAAGAGCACCCATATTTAGTGAAAAGTTGTGATGTGGTAAATAAAAATGCCAATTTTTCTAGTGTAAACCCTAAATGTGCCACCAAATATGTTCTCAAAACTCTTTAATTTCATTTTAACCTCAGCTTAATACATTACACTTAAAAAATGTAAAGGTAAATCTGTATCCATACTATACAGTTTACACTGTACTCCCACAGTGCTAGAATGTTGGCCATCATGCCTTTTTTGATTTTGGCTTTTTGAAAATAACTGAGAAATGGAACAGCATTCAACATTATTTTCATTTTGAGTTCAAACAATCTTGATTTACTAGCGTCTTATTTTTAGTTTTAAGCATAGTTGACACGTACACAAAATGTGATGTACCTCATTTCCGGTTCCTCTTGCGCATCACCTGATTCGTGTGAATGACACAGAGAGTGAAATAGTAATTACTGTGTGCTAACAAAACCGGTGCCGTTGGTTGCCAATAAATTTACACACTCCCTTTGTTCAGGATTTTGTTAAAAAAAACAATGGCCAGGGCCAAATTAAAAAAATTTGCGTCTTGCTTACTGAAGTAAAAAAAAAAATTAAGTTGTGGCATCAACAGCAAAAGAAAATTGTTGGCGTGGCACAGTGTGGTGGTGGGACTTAAAAATGTAAGTTCAGAAAGTCGCACTGTGCCCGAAATGAAAAATAAATGGTCGGATGTTAAAGTCGATATGAAAAGTGAGTAGTGGCTCATAGTAAGCTGTTCTGCAGTCACAAAATGCAATAGATCTATGCTATAAGAGATATTACCAATTAACTAAAAAATATAAATGTTGTGCTATGAGACATTTGACACACATTAGATTAATTTGTTTAACATATGCTACCTGTATTTACATTCTTTCTATTACATTGAAACGAAGTTGTAATGCTGTCCAATTCCCAGGTCAGGTTCCTCATTCCTTAGCTCCTCAGGTACAGTCAAGCCACGATCTTGTGCAACATTATGCAGCAGCTACATGCATGCACAATGCGGCACACTTTCTGTGGACTAACGAGCAGCACTCCACACTACGAAATCAAACCCCTTAATTTTACTACTTAAAATTACCTTACTTTTTTACCTTAATTTACAGGAAATTAAGGAAATTTGAGATGAAAAGTGCACAGATTAAGGCTGAATTTTTAGGGATAAATGAAGTTAGGGTTAAGCAAATATTTTGTAGTGCCACCGGTCTTTTCCAGGCATCGCCTACGGCCCTTAAGCTGCCTTATAGTATGCTCTACCACCGCCTGTGCCAGAGTCTGGGTGTCATTATAATGTCGCTCTTGTTCACTCTTTGGGTTTGCGAGAGTGGTGAGAAGCCATGTCTTCAGTGGTTACTCACTGTCCCCTGTGGAACTGTCAAATGGCTGCATCGAACACAAAACTTTGACCCAAAATTATAAAACATACATCTTCTTACTGTGAAGCCAGTTATCACGCACCACCATTTTCAAGTTTGTTTCCAACGCTACAATTTCTGAGAATAAACAAATCATGGGTTGAGCCAAGCCATCTCACCACAAAAAAATTAGATGCATCACAGATAATTTGCACATTAATAGAATGAAAATGCTTTCTATTAACATAAGCAAATTCCATCTGTGAAGGCACCTTAATAGCTGTGTGTGCAGTCGATCACTCCAATTGCATTTGGAAAACCAGACATTGCTGCGATCGCGCTTTAATGTTTGCCTGTTCAACCACAGTGTAGGAAAATTTTACATGTCTGGATGACACTGTATGGGGGGTTTATACCATCCCATACAGTGGGCACTTGCACGACTCAGCTCCTCTGGCTCCTCCCAGGAGGATAGTTCTAAGGAATCTAAACTGACTTAGAAGCTACCACTACCAGGGTGGGGAATGGTTTCTTCCACCAGATCATCAGAACTGGAACTAACAAGAACTATCTGTACATCACACACACACACACACACACACTCTGAACTGAACTGTTTTCTTACTCACAATCACATTGCATACACACACTGAACTGTTTTGCCATAAGAAAACTTACTCCCCAACTGCCTTAAGAAAACATACCCCTCAACTGACACCATAAATACCCTGTATTTATTAATGTACTGTATATTTTTTTCTAGTTCTGCTGCTACTTGCTTCACAATTATTTATTGCTGTCTACCTCAGTGTTTGCTTTTTTTTTTGCATTTTTGCAAATTTAACAACTGCCACGAGATTACAATATGACTGTATTCACTCACACTAGTACTGTTACTGCTCGTGTCGACTGTACTGTATGTTGTCTTGCCTTGTTCTTTGCACCATGGTCCTAGAGGAATGTTGTTTCTATTCACTCTGTACCGTGCATATGGCCAAAATGACAATAAAAACCAACTTGATTTAACCTGACTTGAGCTGTACCAACCATAAGTTTTCTGTCCTTCTTGATAATTAAAATATAATACAACTATGATTTTACGAACTGATCACTGAAACTAAAAGCTGGAAAAAAAGTATCACTTTTTCACTTGTGTGTATTTTACAGAACAATCTGCGCAGTGCAGTGACATTTTGTAAGAAAGGTGTTTTCCAAAAATTTAGCCGAACTCCCAAAACTGAAAAAAATGCTATAGGCTGCTGGGGCCTAATGTGAGACATTTTCTGAGGTTAGAATGTTCTGGTTCCTGACCACTAGACGACTACATTCCACGTACTTCAAGCCTTTTTAGGTTTCAACCAGACTACAGTCTTCTACTTTTGGCTGCTCCCAATTTGCGGTCACCACAGAGGACCAACCATCTCCATTTCCATCTATGCTACCGGCATGTCCTCCCTTACCACATCCATAAACCTCGTACGAGGCCTTCCTCTTTTCCTCTTCCCTGGCAGCTGCATACTCAGCATTCTTTCCCAATAGTCTCTCCTCAACACATGTCCAAACCAAGGCAATCTATCGTCCACATCAGTCCTCGTGACGTCAACCGGCACCGGAAGTGACTCACGTAAGGTATATAATCAGGAAGTAGGTAGATGTCTGACACACATGCTTGGTGTTACCCGTGTCGCCTTCCACTCGATTCCACAGTACAGTGAGTACTCTTGCTCCTTGGAGCGGTTCTACTACATTTCTGTGTGTGTGAACGCGGATTCATTTGGTGCGACTCCTTACTCCTATCGGAGCGTTCTTAGAATAAACCGCGTGGCTTGCCAGATCTCTCGTGTCATCCGCGTTTGGGCTCTTCCTCCACGCTACATTTGGCCAACGAGCCAGTCTATTTGTGTTCACTCGTGACAGAATGTCTGTGTCTCTGAGCCCTGCGGACTTGGCTCGTCTGTGGGAGGTAATCAATTAGCAGTCGACCGAGATCGCTGCTCTACAGCAGGCAGTTGGTAAATCTGCACATGGAGACGGCTCCCCAGGCGGCCGCACCAGTCCCACCATCCACTCCTCCTACTCCTCCAGTCATGCCTAAGATTTCATTACCTGAAAAATGGAATGGGAAAGATTCACACGGATGAGACCAAGCCATTCGTTGTCAAGGTGGACATTGTTCGTTGTTCGGCGGATCCTGGATTCGGCTCAGAGGAATGTTCCTGGGTCACCGGACGCTTCATCTTGGTTCCAGACCTCATCAGGGACTACCGTCTTCAGGTGTTCCTGTCGGTTCACGGAACCTCACTTCTGCAGCAATCAAAACAGCATGCCTCGCCACCTTGACTTCACGGCTGGCCCGATACGAGACCCATTCGCGAGTCCAGAGAGCCCCTGCTCCACGGATCTGAGTGAGGAGCTTTTTCTCACTTGACAGCCACAGAAACAGGCTGTTCTCACTCCACTTCTCACGTCCTCATTTTGACCAGTTAGTGCCGAGAAAGCAGACACACCCATCATATTAGAATGTTGATTTAATTCTTTTGGTGTCAAATAATCCTGTGGGTGATTAGACCTGTAAATGTAGTTTAAAAGTCAGTTTGCACGTTCAGCACCATTTGGCAGTGTTCAAAAAGTTTATCTATATATGCATGCGCGACCTGGGACCGACTGGGGGTCTAGAATGACCAGCAGTGGTCATTCTAGACTTCCGCATGTGCTATGGTCATTAGATGATAGGTTTTACTTTTACACTGCCAGTACCATGTGGTCCAAAAGTATATTCTGAGACCAGAAATCTCTCTGATTTTCTGCCTCATTTCAAAAAGTGCTGAAAATGGAGAAAGATTCAAAGTGAGTATGATTTGTCCAGTGTTTTAGTGGCCAGTTGAATGCCCACAGTCCAAGCTCACAGAACACAGGGTTGCATCTGGCTGATGATATATTATCAGGAGTTTTAGGTCCTCAGAGAACTGGCTTGCAAAGAACCACCCAACCATCCACAGCATATCATTGCAGTTTAAAAACTCTTTTTCTGTGAGTTGTCTTTGTAAATTGTTTTTGGTTGTGCCCAAGTTCTTCTTGCTCTTTATTATTTATTCTCCCTGGATTGCGTGGTTCCATAGCCTTTTTCCAGTTCTCCCAACTATAAAAGTTCACCTTTCACATTTCCAGTTCATGTTAAGTAAACATTTCACAAGTATATAGAAACACCATGGTGGAAACACTGGTGTTTCTTTGTTTTATTTATGGATAGAACACATTACAGATTTCATGCTTTGGCCTATTGTTCTACCTCATACAAGATTTGCATATTTTAAAGCTTTATTAAATGATAACATTTGCATTTAAGACTGTTTTAAGTTTTAGCCTGTGAGCATTAGGACTTTAAATAAACCACTTTAATCAGCTAATTAGGTCCGTTGAATCAATAACCTGAAAAATTTCTTAATCAATTAATTAATCAACTACTTTTTAATTCACATTAAAGACACTCTGACAAATTTAAAACTTCATTAAAATTCAAATAAAAATGGACAACATTGCTGCTGGGAGATGCCTACCTCATCTTGAAGTGACACTGAAGAGTTGTATGTCAAAGCTGACATTCTTTGGTTACATTCACTTTATTCAGAGAAAGAGGCTGTATGGACAAACCATTATATGATCCATTCTTTACGTTTTCTCTGGACGTTTTTTCTTGCTTAGCAAGATTTATATGCAACTCAGTGTCTTCTGTTTTGTTTTATCAGACCTTATTTACTATTTTATGATTACAATTGTGTTCATGGAACTAATGAATTGTACAGTTGTCTTAAGCCTTCTGTATATTCATCAGACAGACACATTTTAAAATAGGGATTCTAAAAAGGGGTACTTTGAGCAACGGCAGTTTTGGCTCTTCTTTCAATTACTTTCAATTAATGTTTTTTAGAGAATGATATATGGGTCTGAGAACTTTTGTTACATCCACTAATAGATGGCCATGCTAGTTAGCATTACAAGTGATAGAACTTGAAAAGGATAGAACTTGGTGATATTATCACTTTTCAAGTATGGTTTGTCTACGGTAATTTTTAAAGGAGAGGTGGATCATGTCAATTTAATCAACAATATTTTTTTTTCACTTTGAAAGTTACAAAGTGCATGAGTACAAAAAAAAGCTGCTCAAATACAACCCCAAATCAGGAGAAGATGGAATGGTATGGAAAATGCAAATAAAAAATGCAGTCGTTCTTAAATTTTCTTTGAGTTATATTTCATTACAGACAGAATGAACCCAAAATATTGCATGTTTTGTCTTGTTTTCTTCTTTTATTTGTTAAAATACATCCATTCCTACATTCCAGGCCTGCGCATATTCCAAAAAACGTTTAGACCGCCAGTTTAGGGCTAGTAATAAGGTAAATGATGAATCAATAAATAACAATTGTAGGGGTGGGCGATATAACCAAAATCTTCTATCACGGTAGAAGCAATTTTCTACCTCGATGTGACGGTTCGGACTGGTTTGGCCCTGGGTTTTGGTTTTGTTTATGGTTTTTCCTTTTCTTTCCTGTTTCTTTTGT
>JBBJLR010000133.1:27108420-27118639 GCA_037577145.1 Brachypetersius gabonensis | reverse complement strand
TGGGAAACATTTATGATGTACATTGTATCCTTATTAACAGTAAAGAAAACAAAAACGTCCTGATCATTTTACGGGGACAGCTTCAGAACAGCGTGGAAACTGCTCCCATAACCCCCGCCCCCCCCTTATAGCTTTTTCCATCGCAAAATGTTTTTTTTAACGCATTTTAATTTCTAAATTAATAAACATATATAAGTACACAAAAATATAATACACACATACACACACACGCCCCTCTGCTACACGCCGGCTCTCTCTATCACACATACTTCTGCCACGCACGTCTCTCTCTCTCTCTCTATCTCTGTCGCGGCATCTCAGCGTGGCATCATTTTAGTTATAAATTATTAAAAATATTGTAGAGCGGGCGGGAACGACCGGGAGAGCGGGCGGGAATCGTCAGAAATTCCGCGGGAGCGGGAAAAAAATAGTCCGGCGCAGGGCTTTACTTCATGACTCCTGTTCTGAACTGTGTGCTCTTCTTCGGTGCAAAAAAACCCTACTCCCGGCGGCAAAAATAGCATGTTCCCCGGGACACACGCGCCCCCTGCAGGTGGACTTTGGTGACGAATTAAACAAAGCCTCGAGGCAAATTCTATAATTTTTTGTAATCGAATCATTCGAGTTACTCGAATAATCGTTTCAGCCTTACTTGTATAGTGGCAAGCAGCAAAAAAACACAGCTTAGCATGTGCCCCCAGTTTAAAGGGCTGCATGGATTGTGCATGAATTACACTGGCTGCACAGGAAAATGGTATATTTAATTTTATTAAAGGGACTTTAATAAAATGTTTTATTTAAGTATGGGGACATACCATCTACACAGGAGGGTGCTGCTCGGGTGGTTCCAGCCACTTGCCCCGGAAAGCAGGAGCATTTGACTGTCTGAGAGCGTTCCTCAATCTTGTTCTTATTGCAGCATCGGTGTAATGCTACCACCTCACAGGTTCCCGTTCTGACAAGGTGAACTGCTGAAAGAGAGGACATATTAGACACCTTAATGAAATACCCTTCTTTAGTTACTGAATGCCTTTAGCACTGCCCTAAAGGCAGACTGAAGTAAACTCTAAATTTACATCCATGTTCACTTTGTTAGATTACCATAACTCATAACATAACCATAACTCAAAATACAATGGATCTACAAGACAACCTTTATGTTCAAAAAATGTCAATAAAGCAACTATTAACAGTGTATCTTTCTTTAGATTGTATATACACATTATTATAAATAACAAGATTACATTATTCAATAATGACATAAATTTACAGAATTACACATTACATACATATGGATACATTTACTGAATCATGTAATACAATACATGATGTACCTCTTAAATACCTATATATAAACCTGAATTTTTTTTTTTACTTTTAAACCAAAAATGTACAATGAAACATGTTAATCAAAACGCACATGAATTATCTAGAAAATAGTGTCGCACGTGTCTGTCTCAGTGTCTGATATTAATATACTTTCCTATTCTGAGTAAAAGTGCACTCAGAGTATTTTTAGCTGGTTCCCTGCTCCCCCAGCATTGTCTGAATTATTTAAGGACAGCATGCCTCTGTGCACTTTTAATTGCTTGTGACATTTCCATAAGGTGTCCTCTTCCTGTGCTTGCAGTTTTCTTTCTTTGTTTTTCCTTTCATTTTATTTTGGTGGTAATGTGGTAAACAACTAGTTAAGAGAGTTTGGATACCTACCCTTAAACATTTCTATACCAGCACAGACAAGCTTATCTAATTATAATGCATTTTCATGGCTAATAACACTGGAATCTGTGGGTGGATTCTTTTTGTAATTAAATGCTAGAAGACGCTTGTGCATGTAATATTCACTTGTCAAAAGGTTCATTTATCATTAGTCATCTGTCAACAATTTCCAAATTCCAAAACATCTTGCATTCATCATCATATTTTATTGTAAATATTTTATTAATTATAATGAATTGATAATTGATTGGTTGCAGATAATAAATTACATACATGTTCCAGATATTTATAACAGCTAGTGTTGGAGGTACATTTCACACATGTATGTGTAGGTATAGATAAGCATAACTTAGTCTGGCTACAGATAATTAAAGTAGAAGTCAGATTTGATCAGTTTTCTTAACAATGGCTTTCTGAGGAACAGAGGGAGGCTTAGGCCTTTTGTTACTGTGAAGATATGGTCTTATCATCCCAAGAGGCATAAAGCATTCACAGGTACAACTCAACAAACAAATAAGCTCAGAGTCTTCTAAAAAAATACATTTCTGTATGTATTTGGAGAGAGATAAATGGGGCATTTTGAGAAAGAACAACATAGTGCACTGCTGGTGATGTGTCTGCCAGAATCCACACTCAACACAATCAAATATATTGAGCCTAAACAGAGCAGAGCCAGTACACAAAACCTGACAACCAGTTTTTGATCCTACAGTCACAGAGTATAGAATAAAACTGCGTATGTTTTGGAATAGCTGGTGGTCTGGTGGTTAGGGAGTTGTTCTTGAAATCAGAAAGTTGTGGGGTGGAATATCTGGACTGCCAGTGGCACCGCTGAGGTACCCTTGACCATCCTCACACACTGCTCCCTGAGAACAAATGTGAATGTGAAAAATCTTAATGTAAAATGTGAAAAATCACATAAAAAATGTTATCTGGCTTAGTTAGCAGTATAGTGTAGAACATGGAACTGAGTAAAAAACAGAGCATGTTGCACATAAAGTATATTAAAACAATCTTTCACAAATATATTTTTGTTTGATGGTGTGCACTGCAGAAGGTAATAGGCAGTTTAGATTGTGGGCTATATGTTGGACACTAAATGTTTGGGAACTCTGAATGTATAAACGAAAATGTAAATTTTTTTACAAAGTAAAAATGTTTTTCTTGGAAATGTACAAGTACTGTACAGTCAGAAAATAAGGATTTTCCACCACTAGTAGTATAACAATGTCCACTTGACCTTTTTTTAGGACTATGAAGTTAGTAGGTATTCAAATAACTAAAGCCCAGTAGATATGACTGTACAGTGGGGTGGATGTTCCTTATTAATGTGACGACATAACATACGGTTTTGTTTAATTACATTCCATTACCTCATTTTTAATAAGTAACAAAAGTTTTTGTAAAAAATGAAGACAGAGACAGTTGCATTGGGTATGCGTATTTGTTTTTGTTCATGCTAGAAAACTGGTAGAACTTAAAAATTTACAAAAAATTAAACAAGTGTTTGTCATTTGAATTGCAAATAACTTTCAGACAAATATACATATACATATTTATACAAATAAATGCGCATAAAAATACGCATAAAAATCGGGATATTTAAAAAATATAATAATGGGGTATCTTTAAAATATAATAATAAACGTAAATTCAATGTGTATTCGCAGCTTTATGACAACCTTTTCATAATAACGAGCCAGCAACATAACACGGGTAACATCCAGTCAGCACGCTAATGCACTCTGGTCGCCACGGTAAACTTTGAACATCTTGTTAACATCGTTTAGACTCTGAGTAAATAAAACTGAAATACTGTAAGGTTTTTTTTTTCTGTGCAGCCCGCGAAACGGTACCACATGACCCATGGCCCAGTACTGGTCCGGGGGTTGGGGGCCACTGCTATAAAAATAAAGTGTTACTGCAATATATAATATCAGCACTATTAAATGTGACTTAGAATCATCTGAGTGAACTTATTCTTTGATTATTTGTATACTCTCATATTTGAATGCAAAGATTAATGATTACCTGATAAAGATCTTCCTCAAACACAGTGGGCCTGAGACTGTCAGACATAAGTATGAGTACTATTTTAAATGACTGGAGGATTAAATAACTAAACTGAATTCAACTCACCATTATGTTCTGCAGTGTTTGTTGGTGATAGAAAGAGTTCGATCATGCAGATGAGCTGCAGAACTTGTGTGAACGCCTTCTGCTTGTGTTTTTTAATCATCCTGGACAGAGAGAGAGAAAGAATAGTAAGAAGCAAGTGCACCATTCATGGTTGAACAATATTATTTGTTAGTCATTAATAATTTTGCAAAATGGTTACAAAATGCACATGAGCCATTTAACGAATCACAGTGTTTTTACTGTTTGGAATGAGCATCTTGACCATCACTCATTCCAGATGAGTGTTTCTGTGGGTCTGAAGCAAAAACTCCTCTTTAGTGCGCAATTAAGGAGAGCTTTATAGAGGCTAATTATTATATTCTTGTGCTGACCGCCTCGGTGGACAAAAGATTCAAGCTCGTATCTGATATAGGTCCTGCTTTGATATAAGACCCTAATTGATAATTTGTTAATCAAGTAATTATTAATTATTTATTACTAATGAAAATAGAGGTGAATCAGCCTTCTCTGATTTTGGTGGAGATCTTTTAATTGAGCTAAAACCTTTTCCTTACAAAATTGAATAAAATAAATGTCTATTCCAACTTTAATGTTCCTACATGCTGTTTATTGCACTGCTCTGCTACCTGGCAATGCAGCTTATATACTATCTGTCAGAACTTAATCTTTTGGACTGTCACTCTCGGATGGACTCGGTTACCTACAATTTGTGTCTTTCACATCCACTGCTCCAGACGAGGACCTTCTTTAATCTACAGCTCCAGTTCACTCATCCCGACCGTATGGACATATGATCATACCCATTGTTGTGATACGCAAGCTGTCAGAGGAATAAACTGCAACAATCTTCATCCTCTACCCAAACTGTCTGCACCTCCTTCTCCAGCCCATCTTAATCTTAATCTTGCTCTTCTAAATGCCTGTTCTATAACTCATAAAGGTAATCATGGCAACAACCTGGTGATAATTTTCATTGAGACTTGTTGACTCCCCCTAGATACAACTATTTCTCTAAAGCCACACAAGTAGGAATAGGTGGTGGCTTGGTTGTGGTTTACAGAATTGACCTATCAGACAAAGAACTACTTGTTAACTTTAATATCAATTTTGACACCAAATGTTCCTTCACATACGAGTTTATTTCAGTACTGGATTGCTTTAACTTAACCCAGCATGTTGATTTTCCCACTCATAATAATGGTCACACTCTCGATTTAATCTGTAATACTGGTTTGAATGATATCCATGTCTATTGTTCAGAATAAGGTATTTCTAATTCAAGCACATTGAATCTATCTGTATCTTTTCATAATTTTAACTCTGTCTGTCTAGTCTCTTTATATGATGACACGCTCAGTGGTTTTAATGACTTAGCCCCTATGAAATGTCGGTGTATCCCTGTTTCCCGCTCCTGCCCATGGTTCACCTGATGATATTCAGATATACATCAGTGCACACTCCTCCTTAGTCCCTCCACCCAGCTCTCTAACAGCTTGCATCACTGACCTAAAGCTCTGGATGCAGGACAACTTTCTGCAGTTAAATACTAGTAAAATTGAGGTATTACTAGTTGGCTCCAAATCCTCATTATCTCATTCTGGGAATCTTTTGGACTTTATTGACCATGTACTGGTAAAGCCTGCTGTTGTCAGAAATCTTGGTGTGCTCCTTGACTCTTCACTTAATTTTGAGTCGCACATCAAATCCATCTGAAAAACAGCTTTTTACGACCTCTGCAATATTGCTCGCTTACGACAATTCTTGTCTAGCAGTGATGCTCTTAGCTTAGACCACTCTTTCATTATCTCGCATTGACTATTGCAACATCTTGTTCACTGGCCTCCCTAGAAAATCTATACAATTGTTACCAACATACAAAACTGCTGCTGAGTTCTTACGCACAATAAACGTTCTGCCCACGTCAGTTACACTGGCTACTATTTCAAGCACAAATTAAATTTAAACTTTTATTCTTCACCTTTAAAGCCCTCCACAGCATTGCTCCTCCCGACCTTACTCAACTTCTAACTTCTTACTCTCCTTCTCACTCTCATAGATCTTTTGGCACTAATATTCTTCTTGTTCCACAAACTAGACTCTTCACTATTGGTGGTAGGTCATTCAGTGCCATGGCTCCCAAACTATGGAACTCTCTTCCATAAATCTCATCTTCAAAACATGATCTCAAAACATGATCCCCATCATTTAAATTAATATTTCTCTTCCACCATGCCTATTTTATACTGGTTTCTCCTAGTACCCTGTAGAGCACTTCCTCACCAGCTCCCTTTAGTGATCCAGCAAACACTTCCACAGCAACTCCTTCTTGTGCTCTGGAGGGCACAATCCTAGTCAACAGCACAATCCTAGTCAAAATATACAGTTGAGTGAACCATTTAGCTTGAATTTGTCCTCAATTCTTTTATGCTTTCTTTGGTTAAGTGGGAGTGATATTTTTATTGCAACCAAGTGTAAGATGATGGACACAGAGCAACCTCACAGGCCCGCAGGACTGAGCATGAGGACTATGCATATATATCTGTGCAGAGAGCTTCTACGCCTTGTATCCTTTCAGCCCTGAGATCTAATACAGCATGCTTTTTTGCACTATAAATCTTAAAGAAATGTGCATAATTAATACACTTGATTGCTGTGGGCTTAGAATAAGAATATCACATAAGTATTGCAAAAAATAAAAATATACAAATTATTATTACAATGAATAATTAAAACTAAAAATCAATTAGGAAAATACTTCTTGTTGTCTAAAAAAACTTCCTCCAGAAGTATTTTTATCATGTGGTTGGCACAGGACAATCTCATTGGTCTGAATTACGTACTCTATGAGTAAAATTAGGTATCCAATCTGCTAAATGCTAAATGAAAGAAATATCTCGCACACTGACGGAAATTAAACCATACCTTGCTTTGCGCACATTTTATAGTTTGTTCTTGCATGTCTGTTTTTCTATATTCACTTGCCACATTGTGATTGCAAGAGTGATTGCTGCCACTGAAAATGGTGAGCGAAGGAGAAAATATCTCTCTTTCTGCCAGCCGAGCAACGTGAAGCTAGAACCTTTCATTACACCCGCTGCTTGGTGTTTTGACTGTGTGTTTCTCCCATTTGTCTCTTCCCCTATGTGACGTAAATGCAAGTCCCTTCGTCTTGAGCGTACTGGCCCGTTCAGAAGAATCGAATCTGCAGCAGAGTCCCCCTTCAAGTGTTCAGAGAAAGTTTAGCTTGGAGTGAAGGTCCTCCAGAATTTTGTTAGAGTTTTCCATTCATGCCCTCTGGAGTGAAAATCCTCCAATATCTCTGTGTACCTCTAATAGTTAAATGATATACAGTAAACCCCTAGTTTTACGCGGATCAGGAGTCGTGGATTCAGTCACGGACAGATTTTTTTTATGTGGAAATCCCCACAATGACACAGAAACTGCAAATATCCTCTGCCTTTTTTGCATTTTTGTGGCAATAAATATGTTTTTTGCTGGAATTCCACACCAGGGTTGGGCCCCCGCAGTGCACTTCAGGAGACCTTTCCAGTGAGCCCTCATTTGTATTTTTAGCCCGAGTAGATCAGGGGTTCTTCCCCAAAAACCACACATATCGCCGCGGTGTCCCAATACTTTTGTTCCCAGAACTTCCGAGTTGTATATCTCGGCGGGGAAAGTACTTCAAACATCATAGTTTGGTCGATCTCCAGGAGACCTCTCCAACAAGCCCTTAATTGTATTTTTAACCCGAATAGATCAGGGATTATTCCTCGAAATCCAATCACCTTGTTGCGGTGTCCCAATACTTTTGTCTAGTGACCTTCCGAGTTGCATATCTCCGCGGGAAATTTTAATTAAAAGGTGAATACCGCTTTACCTGTGCATTTTCTTTAAGGGTAATGCATTTTAACATAAGATTAGTGTTCTGGGTCTATATTTGGGAGCATATTTAGGGTTTACACTATAAAAATAGGCATTTTTAGGCATTACTTTTACCAAAACTCAACAAAGTGTTTTTTCACTATATGCGGGTGTTCTTGGAACGTAACCCCCACGAAAAGCGGGGAATTACTGTAGATATTTACATAACATTTTGCCCTGCCCTCACATATGTACATTTTCCCTGTCCTTACATATTTATTCACATATTGTAACTCTGGGGAGGAGTCTTTCAGCATTTTTACCAATAAATCATTGGGCTGAGGCATGCCAAACTGGGTGTCTTCAGGTCCACAGCTCTTCAGTGATTAACATTCTCTTTAAGTTTAATACATTTAAGCCTTGGTTATTATTTAATCCAAGGAATCTAAAAAAAATCTTTTTTTAGCTGACTTAGACTTCTGTTAAATTAAACTCATAGCTTCTGCATTAAAGTCACGCCAAGCACATTATTTTACACAATAGTCATTCAGTGTGCAAGCGTTGGACTTTTCTGTTTAAGTGTTGGACTTTTTAATCAAGAGTTCAGTTCCCAATGATGGCACAGTTTTTCATGTCAGAAGTCTAAATAATAAAAGTTGGTCTCACTCTCTTTGAATAGGTTGCATGGCCCTCCCTCCCCACATCAGCATGCTCCTCAACGTGCATGAAGCTCTCCAGTGGCTACAGTTAGTAGTAGTTCAAAGATGTGGTGGCTGCACACCAACTTATATCCACAGTTACACTCATTTTACAAAAATCTTCTCTGTCATCACTTAGAGAATCCTCCTTTTTTAAAGAGGGATATGGTTTATTTATTTTCTCTCACACATGTGTTGGGTTTCAATACTGAGTGCATCAAAATGGGAATTGTGGGCCAATGCTGAAATTTCTCATGTACGTATCTGTTGATGTTGATACCGATGCTAATGCATAAAAGAAAATATTATGTAGAAATTTAGACGGAATAACCCTGGATGCATTTTATGATGGACTATACCATTTATCATATTGATGCATTTATCATATTGATACTGTGCTAAAATGCTGACATTTTAGCACAGTATTCCACTGACATGATCCGGACATTATCATGCTTAGCGTGGTCAACTGTGTTTCTGTGACTACTCCCTCCCTTGTGGGTCAACACTGACATCACCCATATTGTTCCTGTTTTTAGTTTAGCCTGAATTCCCAGTATGTTTTCCCTTGTTTAATTTATCCCTCTATGTATATGCGCCTTTCTGTACATTCACCTTTCCCTTTAGAGGGTGTAAATGAGCTTGATGAGTGACCTGTCCAAATACAGTTCAAAATCACTCTACTTCCTTTTTCCCCAAGTGTCAGCCCAACTCAAAACTTGGCCTGTATCAAGAAAGGAAAAAAAGCACCCAGCCCTGCAAGACTGATTAAAAATGTTCTCGTCAGTGTTCAGGAAGCTGAAACCTGACAGTTTCCACCTTGCCATTAGAGCTGATTCTATCATGGTTTAGTGCTCAGTCAACTGCAAAGAACCAGCAGAATCAAAAAGAAAAGGGAGAATGCAGAGAGGTCTGTCAACTGAATGCTGTAGTAACAGAGCGAACCAAAAAAGTTTTGTTTTTATTCACATGAATGGGATACCTTCTTCCATTCACGTGGCCTGCACTTAAAAAATATCAGAATTGAAATCATGTGCTAATAATGTGTGACTTGTGCTTGAGCGTGGCACTCATCAGGGTGCCCTCTGTCTCCGTTGCTATTTGCTCTCACCATTGAACAACTCTCCATTAAATTAAGATCCTTACCCCTTTTTCCAGGCATCATCCGCAATAAGACTGAACACAAAGTATCTTTATATGCAGATGATTTATTGTTATATGTATCTGACCCTGCTGCTTCTGTTCCTATTATTCTAGCTATTCTAGACGACTTTGGTTCTTTCTCAGGATATAAACTTAATTTGAATAAGAGTGAGTGCTTCCCAGTTAATGAAGCAGCACTGCAACTTCAAAAGCCGGACTGGCCTTTCAAATTTAAAAGCTCAGGTTTTAGGTATCTAGGAATTAATGTGGCAAGGACTATATGTAATCTCTCACAGGCTAACTTTACTCCACTTATCTCCAAAGTTAAGTCAGATATCCAGAAGTGGAGCAGCTTGCCTCTCTCATTGATTGGGAAAATCAATACAGTTAAGATTAATATTCTGCCTAAATTTCTTTTCTTATTCCAATCAATTCCGTTGTTTTTGCCAAAACATTTTATTAACACATTAGACAAGTTGGTCTGTTCATTCATCTGGGGTGGGAAATCACCAAGGGTCCGTAAGTCATTATTGCAGAGATGTAGACTCAGTGGCGGACTTGCTTTACCCAATTTTCTATTTCATTATTGGGCTGCACACATCCAAAAGATTTGTTACTGGCTAGAACCCCCTGGTCCTTCTTGGTGTAATCTAGAAGTA